>SCLH01001525.1:31226-68256 GCA_004367855.1 Oikopleura vanhoeffeni | reverse complement strand
CTTCGCGATCACCGAAGGAACGGTAAAAATAAAGGTAATTTACTACTTTTATCAATAATCGTTCTTCTGAAAAATAATGAATCTCTATAAAAATTTGAAAATAATTATAACAATAATTATTACTATTAAGATGGATCTCAATGACTACAGCGACCACGACGATCCACCACATAATGGCAATAATGCCGCTAACGGACCAAGTGGTGTTTCTGGTAATAATCATCCCAGAGGTCGAAATCCTAATCGTGGTAACTCTACGCGTGCTCGTGATGTATCTGCAAACAGTAACAATTCTCGCAACTCACGCAATTCTAATGAAAACATCTGGAATAACGACCCAGCGATTTTCGGAAATTTTCGGGGAAACCCAAGAAACTTTAGAGGATGGAATAGAGGCAGAGTAAGTCTTATTGATATTTCACAATCACATAGAATTAAAAATAATCCCGTTAATAATCAACAAAAATTAAGTAACGTCAGACCCTCCTTTAGGCGTGAAAATAATTTTGAAGAATATCTTAACAAAAAATATTTAATAAGACCAATTTTGCCTATCAATAATAATCTGATAAATTTTAAATTTATTCTTCAGGGACAAGATCGTAATCACCAACAGAATAACAGCGACCGATTTCATGAAAATAATCAACGGGATATTAACCACAGAAGACAGGTAAATTTCAAAGACTCTAATGAACTACTTGATTCTAATGTGAAAAATCTCGGAAGTGTGAAAGTCATTTCTTTACCATCAAACATTATAGGAAATGATCCTAACGTGCTTTGTAAAAAAATGATAAAACTTACTGAAATGAAATTTAAAAGCTTTTTCAATACTCTTGATAATAAAATATTTAAGGGTGATGAACGTAATAATTCTGGTGGAAAATCGATCACCGAAAATGAACGCTTTATTTTCGAACGAAGACAAGATTTTGCCAACAAACACAATTTAATCCGTAATAATCCGGCCCCAAAGGTAATAACTAATCACAAAGTTAATAAAAGACAAAAAATAAATATGATTATCACAAATACAGCTCAAACGAATAATTTGGGTAATAATCTAATTCATTCTCAGACCTACGTGAATGATTTTTATAATAACAAAAAAAATATAAACTCCGATCTCAGAGGTGGTGACGAATACTTTCCATTCAATCCATTTAAAGATCTGGAAATGAAGTATTTTGCGACCAATCAATATTTTAATAATATTACTAGTAACAAAAATTCCATTAATTATATTGAATCAATTTTATACAATCCTATAAAAAAAATCGGTGAAAAAAATTGTATAAATAAAATTGCAAAAAACCCCTGTAAAAAAATAGAAACTAATCTTAATGTTCAGAAACCAGAATATATTTCCGAACATCAAAGAGCGGTTGAGGCGGTTATCAAGGCTGAACAAGATTCTAAAAAAAACGAAGCAGCAAATAAAACCAACATCGTCCCAAACGCTGTTATAACCCCAGCAAATGTTAAAAACGGCAATAATGCGAAAAATGAACCACCTGTTCCTGTACCAAAAAAAAAGGGGAAACCAAAACACGAACCGGTTAAATGGGAATTAAGCTTCGTAGAAACGGGCGCTTTCAAACTTCACCAAGGCTCTAAAAGAACCATTCTCCTATCATCGGAAGCTGCTGATATAATCAATGGTGGAATCAGAAAGTGGTCACCGGTGATCAGAGTGAAGACTAACAAAACTATTGAAAATTTAAAAAAATCTGTGATGGTTATTGGCCTCAATGCCAACTCAGTCGTTATTGACACCACTGATTACTCCACCATTAAATTCATTGGAGCACTAGCCAAACTAGACTTCATATGGTGGTGGTTTTGTTGGGGTGAAACCCTCTCTGAACCTACCCAATGTTTCACCGGTATTTTCTCAAAGGCACCGTGGCTAACCGGTTCAGTAGCAAGAACCGAAGACGTGGTTGACCCTAATGGGAAAAAAAGATTCATGGTTAAAATTCTAAATCAAGATGATAACATCGTTAGTCAAAAAATCTCAGAAATGATTATTGACCATGATAGAATTATAAATGGTGGTTGGGTTTCCGAACACGACCCAAATTTAAAGCATCAAGTAGAAGCTGATCCTGGGTTTACATTCTTCGAACTCACGGACCATGCTCAAAGTCGTCTAAAATTTACGGACATGTCTGAGGATCAACGTGTCTACTGGATGAGACACAACAAACCGTACGACTCTGGTTATAAAATTGCACCAAAAGCATCTGATTGGCGCAATTTTCATGTTAGAATTAGAATTGTGGTTGACCCGCATATCTTCACTCTCTCTGAAGACGATTGGTCAAAAAAAGTCTGTGTTGAACGAGTAAAAGGTAAATGGGTACCTAAAGACAACGACAAAATAATGAACATGGAACATTTAAAAACTTGGAGAAAAATTGCGGAAGAGGGTCCTTTGGACGCTAATACAGCAGATCTTGTCAAATTACACGTCCAAAAAACCATGACTTTAATTGGGCCGAAGGCCGATGCAGAATTTATGCAAAATCAGTTAAATGACTTCCTGCAGAAGAACTTCAACCTCTTGGCTGAATATGATTCAAGAATTAGTATAACTGAATTGCAAATGAGCACCGTTATGGGGGAAACTAAAACCTTAAAAACTGAAATCGAAAATCTAAAAAATACAACTGACGATAATTCACTTTTCCTATATAACCACATGGTTAACCTTGTCGACGCAAAAATCGAAAATTTGAAATTCTTGGTTAATAATCCTAATCAAGAGTTACAAATTGAAGCCCTAGAAATACATAATAAAGTCACCTATGAAAATGCTATCACTGAAAAGATAAAAAACAATGGTGCTTCAACTTCTGGTGGTGGCCGCTTTAAAAAGCCTTTCAATAAAGTTTTTTCTAGCCATAGGGAACTATTGGGCAAATCATTAAACGATGCATTAATGACCCCCCAAAGAGAAATGACTCCAGCTTTTTTGAACTTGAAACAAATAGTTCCCTCCAAAAACCAGCCTCTCCCACATTCTCAACTTTACAAAAAAATGCGTCACGGTTCTACTACTGATGAGCGAGTTAAAGATGTTGAACTGATGGACTCGGAAAATGAATCTACCATAACCTGTAATATGACGTCTGACTCTCGAAAAAGAAAAAGATGTGAACAAATCGCCGATTTAGTAGATTCAGCCAATATTGAAATTGGACTTATTGACAAAGAGTCCATGACCCCAGCATATGAAATTTTTGCCCCAGAAGATAATTTCGGCGCCGTTGGCACCATTCATGTCAAAAATAATGCCATTTCCACAATCTCCATGAGAGAAAAATGGTACTGGCTAGTTATTAACTGGGCCAAAATAACTAATATGGACCCAAATCACAACGTAGGTGATGGTTTCATCCCTGACATTCCAGCAGCAATTGTATCTACCAGAATTAACACTAAATTCTTAAAAGACACAATCCAACAATATGCTGTGAATAATAAATCAACAATGTCTTTAGGATTTTACAGACATTGTTGCTTTCGTCATACTGGAGACATGATTGCTTCACTTTTGGCCGCAAGAGAACAGTGCCTTCTTGAGGACGATATCGATATAACAAACCTTCAAATTGTTATCAGAGAATTTATCGCTTTACACAAAACCAAAGTCAACCATGATTGGCCCAAATTTATGCTTGTTACCGATTTACCTATCGATGCAATTTTACCTACACCAAAAGATGAATGGACTATGAATATAGTTCTTAGTGTAATCGTTGCCTCCAATTGGCCTTATGTCATTTGGAATGCCCCGCAAATCACAACGTTCTTTATTCTGCTGCATAAATCCTCACTTATTTTGAATATTGAAGATGATATCCGAAATAATGTTGGGAACCCTATTTTTAATTTAGAAGCAGAAGCAATTCTTCCATTTATCAATAACTACAACGGTTTCAGCTCAATTTATGAGAAAATAAAAGATACGCAAACCAAAATTAATGACTTTTTCGGGATGGTTAATCAAGCTGCAGTCACTAATAAAGATACGCCGCCAGATCAACTTGATCAAGAACATCATGTAAGTGTTTTAAATAACATTTTTCTCAACGAAAAAAAAACTTTTTTAATAAAAAAAACTATTTTGACAGGAAAAAATAATTTGTCAGGAAATAATAATATTTTTTTCGGTAAAAATTATTTAGAAAAAAAAAGGAATATCTCCGAAACTAGTGATAATATAAACATAACTAGTAACAAGTCAGATTCCAATCCAAAAACTGACGATGATTGTGAAATCCTATTTCCCGTAGAGTTTGAGTCCGCACAAATTATTTCACCTACAATTCACAATTGTGAACAAAGTTCTGAAAATGTTTCTTCGGACTCAACAATATCATTAACGGAAAATCAGATTTTTGACTATATGGACCAATTAACAAATAAAATGAATCTCGACAATAATTTTTCTAAAGACAAAAAAGTAAAATTTTATGATAATTTCTTCAACTATGAGGATATCACTGATTCTTGTAAATTAGAAATAATAAATAACGTTATTGAGAATCCAGGAAAATTCTCTAATAAAAACTTAAAAAATGATTCAGACCTGATGCAGACTCTATTCTTCAATGACAAAAAAATCTCAAAAAAACAAGAACAAATTTTATTAGATTCTCAAGTTAGTACGGATTTCGATATTGGGCATTACTTCAAAAATAGAGAAGGTCCAGAACCAACTATTGCAGAATTAATAAAAGATTTAGGTTCAAATGCAATTAAACACCTTTGTACCCCAGTCAATCCAATCATTGGTCAATCAGTCAACCAAATAGTCCAGCTAGATATTCCAAAAATTTATCAAGATTCTGCAATCAAAAATCTGCCAGTACAAACAGTCTCTTTAACCATAGCCCAAAATCTTAACCAAAATGTACCTGCAATTGAAAAATTTAAAGCTGAAGCTTATAAAACTAATTGTGAAATCTCTGACACAGCCGTAGGGAAAGCCTTTCATATTATATGTGCTAATATTGGGGTAATTAATTCGGCTAAAATTTCAAAATTAACTGATAAATACGCCAACGCCAATATTTTTTGTCTAACTGAAGTAAGGGTCCACTTTTCAGATTTTGCAGCGAAAAATTTTATCCCAAATGATTGGTTCTTTGTACACGGAGATCCAGACTTGAGAGGATTGGTTTACTGTGTTTTTATAATCAAGAAGACCTACGAAGATAACATTACAAAAATTGCAGGTATAGGTTCCTTATGTGCTATAAATCTAAAAATTAATGATGACCAATTTAATCTGATTGGAATTTATAATTTTAATGAAGGTTCCGATCTTTTCAAAAAAGGGTTTAAAACCGACTTAACTCAACACAAGTTTATGATTTATAATCTTGAAAATATAGTTTCAAAAAATAGAGGTATACCATGTATTGTAATGGGAGATTATAATCTTGACTTAAATAATCCGAGGCCTGGCGAAAAATTAAAAATTGAAGACTTTAAAGGCATTTTATCTGGTTTCATTAATTATATAAAAAAAGGTCAAGTCACACATACAAGAGATAACCCACCTTCCGCCTACGCAATTGACTATTGCCACTCGCTTGCCACCCCCTTAATTAAATTTCAATTATTAAACATAAAAGCTGATATTGGTAGTGATGGGCATAAAGGTATGCAGTTTTTTTTACCATTGCTACAAAAAGACGAAAACTTTACTGAAATCACTATTTCAAGAAAAGCCACTACAAAAGACAAAATTTTTTATGCTTTTAAAGAAAATTTACCTATATTTTTGTCAAATATGAATAACAAAATCCCTGAGGTAGATAAGGCTCAGAAAAGTATGAAGTACATAGAAACTATTGTTAATTTACTAGAACCAGAAGAAGTAAAAACCGTCATTTTAAAAAAATATAGAACACCAATGGCCCCAGATACACTTAACTGGAAAAAAAGGTGTTTAGGCTTAGCCAGTTGGAAACACGCGCTTCAAACTGATGCACTGGCCTCAATTCAGTTAACTGAACACGTTAAAAATAACGAAAAAACCGCATATTTCCAATTTACAAAGTTATACCGTAGAGATAACAGAATTTTTCTAGGTATCAATTTCCAAGATCGACATACAAGCTGCGCTGATATCTGGAGGGTTATCAGCAAACTTAACACTAATAAGAGCAATTTTTATAACCCTTCTACACTCACAGCTGAACAAATTGCAGATTCTATGCAAGAACTACAATTTAAAGGTAACGAGCAAGAAAATTTCTCCGATCAAGAAATTGATAAAATTTTCCTAGATAATTCTAATCATGACGGATTTCAAATGAAAGTTCCAGACTGGAATGGAACTACAGTTGCTACCTCTGCTAAAAAGGCACTTCTTGAAGCCAATATTAATACTCGAGGCGCAGACGGCCTTAATAGGAGAATCCTTGACGCAATGCCTTCGGTTATGGCTGGTATTTTTTACCATATTTTCAAAGTATCATTCTCAGAAGGTAAATATTTTAAAAATTTTGCGACTAACAAAGTAATAGCCATACCCAAGAGCAATTTAAAAAAAGATGCAAACGACCCCCGCAAAAAAAGGCCCATTACAGTTCAATCCATGATTGGGACAGCTATAGAGAGATGCCACGCCAAGCAATTTACAAATTATTGCGAATGTGGCCATCTCTTTCTAGATTGTCAACACGGTTTTAGAGAAGGCCGAAGCTGCAGTTCTGCCTATGCACATTTGGGCAGGGAAGTACTTCTGAATTCTAAAAAATTCGCGTTGGGCCTTTTCCTGGATGGGTCCAACGCATTTGGGTCCCCTAAACATTCGAAAATTTTAACCCTGCTGGCAAAAAACATTAAAAATTATGAAACTTTTAACTGGTTTCGCGAGTTTCTTGAAAAACGCGCATTTTTTGTACAACATGGGGGTGAAAAGAGCAAAATTAAAAATCTGCCAACTAACGGCTGGGCTCAGGGGAGTTGCGGGGGCCCTGTCATTTGGTCATATCTCTCTAATAACGTTGAGGAAATCATTGTTAATTTCAATAAAAATTTCCGTTTAGTACTTTATGCGGACGATGCATCGGCAATTATTTTGGGCGACTCATGGGCCGACTGTGAGACCAAAATGAACCTGTTTGCAGAAGCTCTCTCGGAATGGTTCAGAAGTGTTAACGTTAAGATTAACTCCACCAAATCTTATTTCATGAAATTCGGTAAGTTTGATAGAACTAAAAAATTAAATATTAAAGTTACCGATCATGAAAAAAAAATCCAGACTATAGATGAAGTTGATACCTTTAGATTTTTAGGTATCAGAATGGACTTTCAATTTACAATTGCAAATCAAATTAAGCACATTATGGGCAAATTTCGCTCAGCTACCGCTATGGTTTTTTCACTGAAAAATTATGGGTCAAAGGATCAAATTAAAGACATCATAATGGCTTTCATGGTCGGGTCTTTTAACCACGGTATAGCGGTTGCCCCTCCACTTACTATTAAACAGCAAAATTTACTACAGCCCGCTATTAACAAAGCACTAAGGATTATTTATGAAATATGGATTGGACCTAATTTCCATGTAAGCCAAGCTTATATTCTAGGTATTGCACATTTAAAAAATTTAGCCAACTTGCAAAAAAATTTAGCAATTAACATAGTTAACAATACCATGTTCAATAAATTTCCAGAGAGTGAATACAGACTCATTTTAAAATGTGTCAAATTTTCGGATGGCTCAAATTATTATAACCCCAGGGATTTAAAAACAGAGATAAATACTATCTCTGATTTCAGTAAATCTAACATTAGCTATATGAAAAAATATGCTTATCCTAGAAGTTTAGGCAATAGAGCCTTAATTTTAAGTGTACCAAAATCTCTAAAATACCTATCGGCAGATCGGAGAAGCAAAATTTTTCCGATTAATTATTTTGAAATTCTCAACGAACTACCGATAGATATTTCCTCAAATATGGGTTTTTTTACTAATAAAAGTAAAATAAATCATTTTTTCAGCAGTAAATGCCAACATAGAAATCTTAATACTAAAATGAAATTCTGCAAAGAATGCTCAAAATACAGAATTGACGAAACATCTAAATGGGTTATTTTTTTCAGGTCCGAGTCAACCAGAAAAAGAATAACTTATTTCAGACAAAATATACCATTTACATTGGATAAATTACTCGACCCAAAAATCGCTAAACTTATTGACACGTGGTGCTTTTACCCAGGTGTCACAAAAATTTGCAAACAAATTTTTTTTACTTTTACCCCTTTTCAGACGGAACTTAAAACTCTGGCAGGGACATGCAGTACGGTGATCTCAAATAAAAAAATATCACGCGGATCTGATGTCCCTAAACATTTTCCAAAAACGATTCAGTCTCACTTTAGGGCCTCTCTATCAGCGCTTGAGGCTCTAAATAGAGTTAATAACTATACTAATAGTTACCACAAATTCCCAGCTAGAGTTAAAACCACTTTTGATAACCATCCTAGTGCTGAATTTTTTGACAAAAAAAGTACTAATATGAGCTATCTTAATAAAGAACTTTTAACCACCGTATCACAAATCAAAGTTTACGACAAAAATATGATAAGGTACCCCAAAAAATGGAATAAAAATAAATACCAACCATAAAAATCTGTTTAATGCGCATGAAAAAATTTTTTTTTTTTGATAAGGACCATATACTGCTGCTAGAACTGTGAATATTGACTTAAGTACCGTAAAAAGCCAATTTTTGCATTATGTTAACTATAAAATAGTTTAAATAGTACACAGTATACTTAAAATGCATATAAAATATATATTTATTTCTCTATATATATTTTCTATGTTTTTTTTCTGTTCGCTTTTTTACCATGTCAATAATTATTTTATTTCAGATTGCTTAATTAACGATAAAGACACTGTCGATAACTTCATGGTTATAAAAGACATCGCCGATGGAACCTGCTATATTGTGAAAAATAACGGAAAAAACCCTTTCCCATTTATTACTTTAAAAATCCCGGTCGTCTTAAAAATAATCAATTCACGATTCGGATCAATTTCCAGGTTGATCGGATCGAAAAACTTAAATTCTAATAGAACTAAAAAATTGAAATCAAAACTTGAATTCATTCCGATCAGCTTTGACTTTGATAACAATCTTAAACCTGATATCAAAATGCAATTAGAAAAATTTAACGACCACAACTGGGACATGATAAACTCCGAACGTGATATATTAGATGATAAAGTCAAGACCTATAAGGACACTTTGAAAAATCTTAATCTTTTTATCACGTCCGGGGATCAGAATGATAGTTGGTCCAGAAATATTTTTATTAATTCAAACGTATTGTTTTGGTATTTCTCAAGCAAGTTAGATAAAAATAATTGTATTACGTTAAAAAACCTAATTCTGAAAAACCAGAAAATGTGTGAAATTGATATCGTAAAACCTTTAAATTTCTGTTCAACTAGTATCATTACTCCTAAGATCTTGAATCAAGAAGTAATCAATATCTCCTTCCTTAATAACGAGGACATAAATTTTGAAAATAATAAAAAATTAGCGCATGATATCTTACTGTCCAAAATTTTTGTTTCAGAAAATTTAAACAATATAAATATATTTTATGACGACCTAAAAAAAGGAACTAATTTTTACAATTTCGAAAAACTCGAAATACACCTCAAAACTTTTCACGGTTCCAGTATATTTTTATTCGCTACTAAAAGCCATTTTAACAGCTCCAGTGACTTTCTTAATAAATTAGAAAATTGCTGTAAAAATATTTATTTTAAAAAATCATCCTCCTTAAAAAGGAAACGATTAACATATAGAAATGAGTCTACCATGCCTAAACTTGTTAAAATATTAAAATTTGAGAAAAACATTAATCAAATTTTCAAAAATCCATTCTTTAGCGAAAAACAGGTTGATTTTGGACTCCCTAGAGTTAAAAATCTCAAAATACTAAAACTTCAAATTGAGAAATTTTGGCAAATATGCATCGAGCTCAAACCAGAAAACCTATTTGAAGAGAATGAATTTCATAAAATGACTAATAAAATTGATCAACTAGCGAATCAACAAAAAACCATTTTTTTAAGAAAAGTTCTACATTCATTCAGAGATACCCTTGAGGACTTTATCTATTACCCTAATTACAAAAACTTAAACGACAGAATGTATCTTTTGTACCTTATTTTTTGCGACGGAATTACACTAAAAGATATCGTCAATGATACAGGCGAAAATCTGGTGAACTCTATTTTTTTCACATAATCCTGTATGTTTCTAAAGTCAGATTATAGATATTATCAACTTCCTATTCTTTTGGATTTTGTAAAAATTCATTTATAAAGCTTTCATTCAAACGAAACACTTTTATTATTTCGTGAAAATATAGATTTATCACAATAAATATTGAAATATTGACTTCAATATCTCATTAAAAAGTACATCGATATAAAAATTCATAACTATTACACTGTTAATTAATCATTCATCCTGCCAACTAAGTCTCATGCAAATAAACATAAACCAATAAAAATTTCAAGTATCGAGCAGCTTTTGGTCAATTCAGAAAATCTTTAAAATATATTTATAGATATATATTTTTTCATTTTGTTTTCTTTTCCATATTATTATATATTTTTTTTTCGAAAGTAATATAATAATAGAGATTATGATTTCTCTGGTCAGTTAATCTTTAACATCTGATAAATAATGGAAAATAAACAAAAATGTTGTTATACTCTACTCCACTGAAAAATAAACCAATAAAGCTGCCCCTTGCTTTTAAGTACTTTTCGATACTATAAAAGTCAACGTCCATGTTTGAAATTCTCACCGTAAAAATTACTTTGTTTCTGTTTACACGAACCACTATTCCCAATATGGAAATAGGGTTGTCATAAGTTTATTTATCAATGGCTCCTTTATATGTTCTACGTTTAAAAATACAGCACGAAGTTATGGTTCAGGCAGGAAAATAATTGAAGGCGCTTTTTTCATATAGTAAATGAAGGTAATAAGGCGTCGGAGGTAAATGGCAGAAAAATTTGAGTAATTGAAGAAAAACAAATCTTTGGAAACAAAATTTTCTTCTTTCTGGAAAATATTAAGTCAATATTTCCCAATCACAAAATATAACGCACTTGTTATAAATTAAAATAGGAAGGGAGAGAGCCCAGTTCATAGTTATTCAGTCCATCAATATACAGGACCTTAATTATACACATTAAATTTTATGATTATTCATAACGCATTTTTAATAATGAAACATTTCTCACACAACTCGCTTTTTCCATTTCTTTTTTTTATATATATATATAAATAAACTTCGAGTCCGTGACTGGTTGCTCGTTAAAAATAAAGAAATGCGCGAATAGGTTCTAGAAACCAGCCTGAAGAATGCTTTTTATTATAAAACTGTATAATAAATATTCAAAAATTATTTTTTTGAATTTTGTTTTTAAAAAAATTATAAAAAAAGGAGACATACCGAAATTAAATTTACCATCTACATTTGACCAATAATCGTAGGCCCAAGCGTCCTTTGAAAACATATAAGGTACATCGACGGTTAAGGACAATACAGCAAAATTATCCATGTCCTTGTAATTAAAACTAATTGCATTCAAATTCATTCGACGATACGATTCCAATATCATCTCCTTGTCGCGCTTGAGATCCTTGTTTAATCCCTTCTCCAAATGACTTTGGAATGAAGGGATAACTGGGATAAAAGTAGTAAAACGTGCAAAGCATAACTCTAAATCAGTAACATTGTAGCCCTTGTTGATCAGATTTCGGATTATTGTGGAGCAACCTATACAAAATTTACATAAAGTTATTTGGAAAAAGATTTAGCACGATATGTTTTCGAAACTAACAAGTCCTAAAATCTTTCATTAAACTTGATAGTGAATCTCCGACACTTTACTATTTATTAAATATATAAGATAAAGTTTCTCCCCCCCTCTTTTTCTTTTTTCTTTCATATTTATAATATTACTAAAGTAAAAAGAGTGCTTTTTTGTATGAATTTCACTGACTCCTCCGGAAGGGGGAGTAGATATAAGGCTATGAATTTAATCATAATATATTCTTACGCCCCTATATCTTAAGTAAAGTACAAATATATTGAAATTAATAACCTATATTTTTTTTCTAACCTAATAATACTTTAAAAAATAACTTACGAAAAAAAATGCCATGTTCTGTGTGGTGTGAAAATAAACGACAATATTATTCCATAATATTATTCCATCATATCCGGACATCTTTCACTCCTTTATCTCGTCAAATAGCGCTCTATTTTATCACTTTTTGAAATGCCATAATTTTTTGTGGTGATTTTTCTACTCAACTCAAAACTAAAAATATAATCAAAACACAATTGGCGAGGAGGAAAGATGTCCATTCACGTTTGTAACTCATTAGTTATAAAATGGAATCGGTAAATGTAAAATAAAAGGATCGCAGGTATGTTCTAAAATTCTTATTATATTTGCTGGTTTTAAAAATCATAATCTACACTTCTTTTTCCCCAAACACACAATTATTAGCCACGGTTAACCAGCTTATAATCATCTTTTTTGAAGGGATCGTCCTTGCAGGGACAATCCCGGTTTTTGAAAAATTAATTTTATCAGAAAAGGGAATAAGTGTATAAAAAAAATTCCTTTCACTTCTTTACTTAGTAAAAATAAGAAATTGTATATTTACACTCCCTTTCACGTGACTGTCAAACATAAAATAACAATTTTTAATATTATTATTTTAATTACAACAAATAATCTACTAAAAATTATTTTTACTATTTAAATGCTTACTTCCAGCGTAAGGGTGATATCCCTGTCTCAAATCATTCAGCACCTCTATTTCCGATAAAATCACCCCCTCAGGCTGATAGGTGATTGGGTGTCTAACAAATGCACAATTCTTCGCGGAAAGATAACATTCATACAGGTTCTCTAGAAAGACAGCCTTAGCCTAAAAAGATTTAGATTAGGGTGAGTAAGTAATACAATGAAAATATGATTATAATATATTCATCATTTTCAAATTTTATTTATTTTTCTGTGATGGACTCATATGGACCTATCCTTTCGATCTGCTCAAATAAATTAATATTCTTCTATACTTTATGTATATATTTATATATTAATTTTATTCATAGTTTTGCAACTAATTTCAATATTTATTGTTTTATCATTTTCAAGCTGTTTAAATTCAAGTTCAAAATAATAAGTCAAAGTAATAAGTAATATAATATTTATATATTTTTCTATATGTAGAATTTTATTATTGTTTTTTTTTTTTTCTCAGCTAAAATTAAGGCTCTAAAAATCAAAATAAAAATAACCTGTTTATTGTTGTCACAATCCTCATCCACGCACAAATAACAGGGAACTCGTAATTGCAAATTCAACTTCACCTTGGTTGAAGAATAACCATAAAATCGACCTGACCGATCCATATAATTCAGTCGATACATTTTTTGGCTTAAAAATGGATTAGTCAGATGGACTGCTGTGAGATTTGGATAAATATCCGCGCATTCGTTTTTTATCTGCCAGCGATAAATTCTTTTATCCAATTGAAATAAAGCAGAGACGAACAAATCCACAGCCCGACTACTATAATTCCTATTATATCCGCGTTGAATTTCCCCAAGCACCTCACTTCGCTGTATTACTTTGGTCATAAAATCTTCTACGTACGTTTTCGGCTCGAGTCCCTTAATAATAAAAGATTATATATATACAATTATATATACAAATCTTAAAAAATTATTGAAAATTCAGTAAACAGTAGCTATTTCGTCCACAAGGACAGGTGTGATTATTCAAAATGTCCCTTTTATCTTAAATAATAAAAAAGAAAAAAATCGGCTCCTACAGGGACATATTTCATACCCTCATATTTAAAGGTCAAAAATGTTGCACATTAAGACAAATTAACTTACTGATAACTTGGACTTTGGAAAAATTTCATATAAATCAGAAAGCTTAAAAGCAAAATGTCCCACCAATCCAAAATTATAAAAGCTAGCTGATAACGATGCTAGCTTAATGTAATTTTCATCTTCCCAGTCTAACATCGGCTCCAAATCCATTAATAGGCAATCACGGTCGGTAGAATCCAAAATTATTGGCAATCCGAGCTAGAATGCAAAAATTTATTACTTTTCGAAAAACTTTACAAATAAGTTATAAATAATGCTTTGCTATCGCGTTTCGCTATTTGAATTTATTATCAAATACGACATAAAAATTGCCACATGACAAAATCCTAAATTCAAATACATATTACATTGCTCGAAAAATATAGAAACATTTTCTTCTCATATAAAAGTGTTTGTATTTTTAGTTCATTTTTATATAGATTTTCTTTTCCATCTCAGAAAAGCATTATTCTTTCTCTTTCAACAAAAATATAAATGATAAATATCGAACCTTATATGCAAATTTTTTCACGGCGTTTAATAAATAAGTAGATCGGTAATCTGGCACCGCATCTCGACCACTTCCACAAACGACTTGTAGATTTTTACCGACCCCTTCACCCCCACGTGATAATAAATAATTAACTTGGCAAATCGGCTGGTCGGGCAAACTGTTGGGTGAAAGTGATACCAAATTACGGTAACAAACCACCTTACCAGCGCTATCACCATAATAAAGCTTATTCTGCAATTGTGACAAAAAATAACCTAAAATTCCCAAACTATCGCTTAATCTTTCCTTTTCGGACATTCCTAACCCCTTTTGCCCCAAATATTCACTCAAATTTATTTGGGAATTGGCTAATCCACAGCCCTTTTCCATGTTTTTGGTGCATGTACGGCTTCTGCAACGAATGTATGCTCGGTAATTGGCCTTTTGACAAAACATTTTACGCTGTATTTGTCGTTGGGAATGTAGTACCTGGTAAATTGGAAACATTTTAGCATTTTTTAAGCGTGATGCTAATAATCTAGACTCAGCCACTTTATGATCCTCTAGAAGGGGTCGGTTTCTAGCATCTGATCTATCCAGATCAGACAATGCGGACACATCTAGAGGTTGTTGAGTCTTTAAAGCCTTCAGGATGAGTCGGGGTAATAAGCGAATCTGCTCTGGATCAGTCGCATAATCATAACTCGTTGACATATCGAAATCCGAAACAGAGGGAAAATCATTATCGGTCATCTAGAAATTAATTATTACAACTCTCGGATATGATTGAATTCTACTTTATATTATATTTTATCTATTTTCACCACTGAAAATACGACAATATTGCTAAAAGGATGATATATATATATTTTATATATTTTTTTAATAATTTTTTATGGCAATGTAGCGTTTTATAATATTAAATAAGTATGAAAATCACTCTTTTAAAAGCACTTAAAATTTAATAATATATTTTATAATAATTTTTTCCGATCAACTGTCCTACTACTTTTACTTTTAGTTTTTTGGACATGTTCATAATTATCAATTTCATGTTTATTAGATATAAATTGTCTGAAAATAATCGACCCAAATAATATTTTTAGCACAAAATTATTTCTACCTATTCGCAATTGAGCAATTCGAAATAATTTTAATAGGCTAAACAAGTCATTTATTCTTAACAAAGCGAGAAAAAGAGAAAGAAAAATGTTTAAGGGCTACCTAATATTATTATTTTTACAAAATCTTCTCATTTAGATATTGAGCGATTTTTTTAGGATAATTAAAAGTGACCACAGCCGAACAATCTAGCGCGTAAATCTAGAGAAAAAACTAGGCTGAAATATTTCTCCACCATGTTTTACATGGCAACTTTTAAAAATCTCCGCAATCCATATATATTTGTTTATATATTTTTTTCTGATTAAATTCGGTAAAAATACATCAAATATACCCTTTAAAAATTAATCTCTATTTTTTAGAAAATGCCTGATAAGGACGTATATGATGCCACCTACTTATCAGACAGAAAAGTCTCTAAAATCTCCGGCAAAATGCTAAATCGATATCAGCGAGAATACATTAGTCAACACTCTGAGGAAGAGCAAAAAGAGTACTATTTGGCCCTCGATCAAGGGACTATTGGAAAATTCCCATGTGATATTCCACGAAATATGCACTGAATATTTTCTAAAAACGAATATTTATATTAAATAAGTGCCTATTATTTTTATTTTTTATTATTTTTTAATATATATAACATAAGACTTAACCTATAAACTTATCCACGCAAGATATATGTATCTATGAAAATATGTAGTTATGCTACCTACGCAGTGACAAATAAGGGATTTGCAATTTCAATGCACCACATTTTTCGTTTATTCATATAAGTATTTTATTTTTGCTGAGTGTTTTTTCCTCAATTTTGCTCAATTTATATAAATATATAATGGAAAACGAGATGCTGAATCAATCCACGTCGTTTGCAAATGGGTATTGATTTACTTTTATCTAACCTAAAGCTATAATTATAGAAACAGAAATATTTTCGTATAAATTTATTTTTGTATATTTTTCACTTTATATCCAATATTCCAAAAAGTCACACTTTTATTTCCAAAATAATTATTATTATCCTTATAGACTGAAATCAACTCCAATCTACAAGGACTAGAATTAAAAACAAAAATTTCAATGGAAAACAAAGATACCAAAGACTCCTACGTGGAATTAGCATCAAGGTAAAATATGATCAAAAATCCAGAAAACAAAAACATTATTTTATACATTTTCACTCTCTCCCCTACTTCTCCCCTTTTATTCTCTCTCCTCTCCTTTTATTACAACTAGCTTACATTTCAAATCGTCCTGTAATATTTATATTTTTTTTTCAGTCTCAATCCTATTGTGGATGTCGCTTGGAAATCCACTCCGTTACAGGATACCGAGTCAACCGATGTAAACACTTCTTTTTTCGGGGAGACCTCAAATCTCTCCTCGGGCTACAAATCTGAAACAATTGCAGAGGTTAGTTTAATTAAATAAATTAAATAATGACCAATGGGAAACTGAACTAATAATCAAATATGCACAGGCAAACCATAAAAATGAAATAATGATAATAAAATAAAAAAAAGGACTTGTGTCCTTCTTTAGAGGAAAAATTAATCCTTATTTTTTCATCATTATTTTTTTTCAAAATAAAAATAGTTTTTTAGTTCCTTTTTTAAGTTTCTTTTCAAAAACGAACTACACACTTTTTCTTGTGTTTAATTTCACATTTCATCTCACATTTTAAAAAAAAATGCAAATATAAATCGAAAAAGCCAATCCAAAAATAAAAATCAAACAAAAATATGTGAAAATATTTTTAATAAAAGCTTTACAAATTATTTTAGGCACGAATCACATGTGCTTAATATTCAAATAAAAAATAAAAATAATTTATAAGTACATTGTATCTTAGTTCAATTTGAACTTTCCGGTCACATAAAGGTGATTCATCATAAATAATCATTGTCCTTATAGGGAAAGCGGGAAAAGATAATGGTCACAGTTTCCAGAAAACGTCTCTTTTCAAAAAATCTGGAAGAGGAGGACCAAGGCTATAAAAGAAAGAAACGATCATTCTCAGTCCGATGCAATGAATCCTTCGATCAATTATCTGACATCCCTGTTCTAAAATTTCCCAATTCTCCAGTCCCATCTATTAATATTTCGGGAATAGGACCGCTCGAGAAAGAGGGCTTTGAGATCATAGAATCCGAATGTAACTTCGGTGAAGTCGCGGCTATCTATGATTTCAAGGCCTCCATTGCCATGCCTACCCTAAAAATCGGAAAATTTTTATTTTATAATGAAATAAAAATTTTCGAAGAATTAACTTCGGAAATTATTAATTCTACAACCTATCCGAAACCAGACCCACTTGACTACCGCATTAATCAAATTATGGCAGCCAATTTATATTGGCACATTTCCAAAGACATTGAATGTCCGGATATACCAGGATTTGATTTAACACCGCACAAAAACTTCAAAACCGCCCTAGGTCAAATGATGGGCATTGAAAAAAATTACTTTTTAGAGAGCTCATGGGCGGAAATTATTATGGTTCTCATTGGGCAATGGGCTACTATCGCCAAACTTCTATTGCCCATTTTTGAGATCACAATGAGAACCAGATTAATCTTCATTTTTCCATACATTCTCGACTTCGCACCATTTCGGCCCAAAAAAGGGATTGAGGCGTCTGAAATAAGAAAAACGTCCACATTCAAAAATAGATTTGTTAGAAAATTAAAATGGGATTTCGACTATAAAATCGTATCAACCCTTGATATCATTTTTAACGCAAATCTTAAAATCAAAAAAGATGGAGACTTCGAGTTAGGGTTTGAACTCGATTTTCTACCATACCACATTTGGCAACTTATGCCAGCGGAAATCGATGATTTTTTCCATGCGGAATTTATGATCAATAAAATGTGGGAGTCTTACATTATGAACCCAGAAAATCTGCAAAATGACTTTATGTCCGAAAAATTTGCTAAAATCGCCTTTCCAAAAATCTACGTAGACTTAATGGAAAAGTTTGAAGGCAAAATTTAAAAATAAGCCAACATGATATTCAGAAAGGCTAATGGCAAAATCTATCGGTAAAGTTCACCACCGGGGTCACTTTTGTTTTGTAATAAACCCCCATTTCCTTTTATTTTTTACGACTTTTTAGAAAAATACAGTTTTTTTTTTCTCTCTGGGATAGAAAATTTTGTTACTTAATGTAACTTCTCTCGACAAAAGGGACTCATAAACATTATCTCACTTTTTGGAAACACTTTTTTGAAACTCTAAAAATCTATATGAAGTAGAAATACTGAATCTATGAGTCCCTTTTTTCCCTCCCAACAACCCAAATAAACACTCATATACTTTTAAAACCGATGTTAAAACTTCATCTTTTCATGCCTACTTTCACCGGAAATAAGCATTAAACTGATAGAGTTTTATTAATTTGTTATCTATTTATATACATAAATTATCAAATAAAGGTTTACAAAGCGACTACTACTAATCCGGATCAAAATCATTACTAGCCAGGATTTATAATTTCGGATTAATCTAACGAAAAACTGAATTTATTTATTTATAAAATTAAACACAATACTCTAGAGTAATTCAGGTCCGACTAATTACTTCAAGTTACTTCTCAAAAAGAAAAACTATATAGATTCTTTTTATATATAAATATTTACACTAAAAAGGAGGGAAAAATAGTTCGTTTTGTAAAGATTAAAGCGGTTGTAATAAAGTATATTATTTCTTTTCATCATCATTTTTTTTTCTCTATCTTTTTTGTAAGTTATATAATCACTTACCGCCTCAAAAAGGCACAAAAACCAGAATCGATATACTTTGTGGAGAGATATATTTTTTTCAACGCGGTTTCCTTCATATAGTGAAATCGGATATTGAAATCTAGTACTAAAAAACGTACATAAACAACGTTTCAGAAATTCAATTTACAATCTAAAAACGCTGAAAGATTTAATTAAAAATTAAATAACAACAACAATAACGAAACTCATACAGGATTAGTAGTAATCGACTCATACCAAGTCAACCCACGCCTCTAGCGCAGGTTAACCATAAAAATGGTCTGCTGATTCTACTGGATTGAAGTTGCCTGGAGTATGAACAGGAATTACCCCTTTGGGACGTTTTTTTTTCAGTAAGAAGATGGTGGACACCAAAGTGTCAACTAATGGTCCCGCAAGACTCATAAAACATTCAAATGCGGCAGGAAAATTGAAGTGGTGCTAAAAAAGAATATAATTTTCGTTTAATATTCTTTATGTTGAAGAAGCGGAGATGACCTGTTGAACTCACACTGTATCTTAGAAATTGTATTGGGAATCTTAAATTTAAAACATTTACTGTATTGCTATTCTTTTTAACCTTACTGATCGTATCTCTGAGCTGTTGCAGTTTTAGATTTGTTCGTCTGAAAAGTTTCAAAATTATAAAAGCAAATTGCTTAACAAAAAAAAAGTATTCAAAAATTCTGTAATTACAAAAGTCCTGAGTATGACACATCACTTTGGATGGCTATAATTGAAAGAATAGGTCAACCCCAGGTAAAAAGTTCACCTCCAGAGCCCATACCGTATCTTCAAAATGCACCGACCTCCCTTAACTCATTCTAATAATGTTTAAATTATAGTTCGTGAAAAAATATAATATCTGATCAAAATTTATTTATATCAAATGTGAGCAAGAAATCCGTTGTTGAACAAAGCCATCTATTCGGCTTGCGAATTTTTCTTGAATTTGTTCGAAAAATATTGTCACATTATCAACTCGAAAATTAAATATATTTTAAATTTCAATTTTATGTTTCAAATAAAAGATTTTAGGTAAATTTTTGACTAAATATTAGGCCCTGAAGCAAGAACGGAACATCATTTACTCGTTTGATCTTAAACAAAAACATTACCCTCATTACCAAATATGAAAAATAATCTGTAAAAGTGCTTTTCGCTTCGAAACTAAGGCTCCGAATGTGGTCCAGTAATGTTTTTAAGGACTTTCATAGCCTTAATGCATTAAGGCGCCTTAAATCCATGTGACTCCTTAACCCCCGAACATATAAAAAAGTCCGCCGAGTGCAAATAACCCTTTCCAGGGGGGCCTTTTTGGAGCGTGTTTCACAGAAACTCTTATAAGGACAACCTTCAATTTTCCTGTATGAATCATTGAAGAGTTAAACTTTGAAACAAAAATATATTATATCTAAGAAATTTTGTTATTTAGAAAAACGTTTGAAACAGTTAATAATACCACGTGATACACGTTCATGGTAGGGCTCCAGAAAATGTATTTCCATCTTCATAATCTGCGCAGTGCTTTGTAAACTCAATTCCTTGTCTGAATTGACTTTATCCTGTGGAATCAAAATATTTCTAAAATATAGTAAAAATATTCATGAAAATATCACGTTTTTCAGGGAAAAAATTGTTAGTTTTTCTCGCTTTAATTAAATTAATTTGATTATTTCTCACAATATTAAGCCACATATATTGGTAAGAACTCGTTAATCTGGCAGATTTCACTAAATTATTTATTTTTTCAAAAACATATTCGTTTATCCATACGATTCGAAATCAGATATTTTGGAAATTCCATCTCCCAAAAAATATTTCTGCTCCCAGATATGTCTAGAAAGCTGATTGTTTTAAGCAAATTGTACTCAAAACTTTCCTAAATACTGGGCCTAATTGGAAATTAAATTCCAAATGTCTACTAAAATTATTTTTTCGAAAATAAAAGTTAAGCGTATAATGGCCTTCAATCAACTCCGGAAAATATTTGAACAAATCCGATAAAATATTGGAAAATATTTTCAGATTCACAATTGTTAAATTCAAAATTGCATCGGAAGGAGAAAATTCTGCCGATCCATTTTTTCTACCTATTTTTGGCTGGTTTAAGAGTGACTTTACCCCTTTCAAAAGGGTATACGCCTCGGAGAGTTTAACCCGTGTGAGAACAGAGCCTATATATTTGCAAATGTGTTGAAAATTATCGGGGAGGTTGATTTTTTAATTTTTTTCTAATTTTAACTCCTAAACAAAAACAAATGCGACCTATTAAGGAATCAAAATTTAAAAAAGCCATGATTTAAGAAAGTGTTTTGTGCATGTTGACACTTGAAACAAAAATTCATCGGTACAGGAACATGATATTTTAGAAAGTGAAATTCAAAATTTTCCAATTTAAGTTTCACGAAATTTTTAATTATTTGAAAACTCAATTTTAGTCAATGCTAAAATTGTCCAGAGTAAATGATTAGTAATGACCTGTAAATAATATCAGAAGTAGCCATTAACTGCTTTATGGGGAATACCAAATTTTAGATCCTTTTAATATAACTTTTGATTGATCATATAAAAATCAATATCGGACAAAACGATGACGTAGGCCCAGATCCTGTGCATTCGATTCCGAAAGCTAAACTAATTGTGCAACGAACAACTGTGAGAATATCACGTGATAGCTTACTAGCTCTTGTCAAACTATTTTCGAGACCACTAAAAATCAAAATTCTTAGAATTTAAAATATACCTTTCAACTTCCTTATCAAAGAAACAATTGAAACTCCAACTACCTGGCTTTCTGTTACCAACGTTGAAAAAGTCATATACTTGGCTCTGGTGGCTTGGCGGCACTTTTTTCTGTCTCAACAGGGGTTAAAGCGACAGACTTGTAATAAATATGCGGCATTAGCTATGGCAATATGGCCCCTATTGCGCATAGGAAATGTATGTGAAACAGTATTTAGAGAAAAAACGCCAATGATTCTCAAAGTTGATCAATTTTTTTGTAAATTATCAAGCTTATAATATTCAAAGTCGTGAAGTGCGATAAAAGGGTGAGTGGTTCGCTAGCGACACTTGCAGCCGCTACGATTGACAAATATTATTAAGCATTTGGTTTCATCAAATGAGTTCACAGGTGCCCTTAAATCAAGAAAATTAAGCTATTAATCAAGAATCATTTACTTAACTAACTGTAGTCTTGAGGCCAGTATAATATTTAATTTTTGGTGCCAACAATCGGATCTTTAAAATAATATATTCATCCAATTCCGCGCCGTCTAAGGCTTTTCACTGTCTGAAAGTCTTATATCTACTTCGATAGTAAATTAATACTGTGATTCCTACTATCAAAAACAAATAACGCAGCCGAATTCCCGGTCTTACTTTCATTTTCCAACTTTGGCTATGGGCATTGCTATTTTCGCAAAACGATTTTCGATCTACTTAATCTTCGATAACGCTTTAGAAATCTAGTTCAACTCTTGTTTCAAGTTCCATCTAATTTTTCACTTTATATTTCAGGATATACACGACAATGCGCACTTAATCTAAGATAGGGATCCCCTGTTCCTTGGTTCGCTTCGTGTTAAACTTCTTTTCGACGCTCTTATTAAGTCGAAATAACTGACGAAATCAGGGTCAAACACGAACGCGAACCAAAGGATACAGGGGAACCATCTAATATACAAGTCATTCATCAACCTTTATAAATACGTTGCATTAAGTTTTCTGGTTTGGGTTCGAAAATAGACGTACAGTTAGCGTACCAGCCGTGGAATTTGGGCCGAATTTTGCGTGGTGCGGTAAGCACAAATTTTTGCCTGTGGGTTAATCGACTCCAAAGATTCAAGAAATCTTGTTGAAAATTTCCAAAAATGATCATAGGCTTCCTGAATTCGATTGAATATATAAAAATGAAACAATTCATCAAAATATCGTATTTAGGGTTAAGTGACACCCAACGAATTAGAAATATAGTTAAAATTTTCCAAAAAATTTCAATAGGCTGTCTAATGCTCTCAGAGAGTCTGAAAATCAAATTTGAAAAATAATTATAAGATAAAGAAAATTACTCACAAGACTTGTATTTTAGGATCGACCCCAAGAAATTCAAATTTAAATGAAAAATATTCAAATATGGTCATAGGTTGCCTATCAGATTTCTCAGAAGAGCTGAAATTCGAGATTTTGCCAAAAGTTTAAAAATAAAACAAAGTATCAAAACTTGTATTTAGGGTTAATCGACCCCCAATAATTCAAGAATTAAGTTAAAAATTCAAGAAAAGGTCATAGGCTATACCCATAAGGCTGTCTCTTTTTTCGCTTTCAAAGACCCTGATTCGAAATTAAAGAAAACGCTGACCAATATGAAAATATTTAAAATTAACAAATAATCACTAGAAGTGGCCCCGCGCTTGAGCCAAGTTCAAAACACAAGTTTCAAATTTTAAATGCCTGGAATGGGGTATCGCACTCGTCCGTAAAGTTTGAAAAATAAATCTCGACAATTTGAGCTATTCGTCAAATTTAAGAAAATTATATTTCCCATTTAATTTTGTTTGAAAAATGACCTGAATCGCCTGTAGCAGAAATGGGGATATTTATATTTTTATTTAGTTTTTTGTTGAAAATGATCAGCCTCAGAAGTAGGCCGAACGCCGAAAAGTGAATATTATAATTTGATTTGCATTTTGGTAAAAAGGGGTTTTATGTTTGATTATTTAATTTTGTTCTAAAATGAGCCGAAGGGCCGAGTTATAAGGAGGAATTATACTTTTTTATTTTATTGTTAAAAAAAAAGCCTCAAATCCGGCCAAAGCCCCAATAAAGGAGTTTATATATTTATTTAATTTGTTGAAAAATGGCCCCAATATCGGCCGACAGGCCGATAAAGGTGAATATTATATTTTGATTACATTTGTTGAAAAATGAGCCCTCAAATCGCCTGAAGGCCGATAAAGGTAATATATTTTTAATATAATTTTGTTTGAAAAAATGAGCCCCAAATCAGCCCGACAGGCCGATAAAGGAGATTATATATTTTGATTTAATTTTGTTGAAAATGAAGCCCCAAATCGGCCCGGGAAGGGCCGATAAAATAGAAATGTTTTGTTTTTATTTCATTTGTTCCAAATGCCCGCCAANTTCACCGGAAATAAGCATTAAACTGATAGAGTTTTATTAATTTGTTATCTATTTATATACATAAATTATCAAATAAAGGTTTACAAAGCGACTTACTAATCCGGATCAATTAATTCATTTACTAGCAGGGATTTATTAATTTACGGACGTTCAATCTACAAAAACTGAAATTTTATTTATTTATAAAATTAACACAATACTCTAGAGTAATTCAGTCCCTGACTAATTACTTCAATTACTTCTCAAAAAAGAAAAACTATATATTTTTTTATATAAAAAATATTTACAACTAAAAATGACGGGAAAAATTATTCCGTTTTGTAAAGATATAAAGCGGTTGTAATAAAGTATATTTATTTCTTTTCATCATCATTTTTTTTCTCTATCTTCGTTTTGTAGTTATGAATCACTTATCCGCCTCAAAAAGGCACAAAAACCATAAATCATAAACTTTGTGGAGAGATATATTTTTTTTCAACCGGTTTCTCTATATTGAATATTGAATATTGAAAATCTATACTACAAAAACGTACATTAAACACTGTTTCAGAATTCAATTAACAATCTTAAAACGCTGAAAGATTTTAATTAGAAATTAAATTATTTTCTGTAAACAACAACAATAACGAATAATAATCAAGGATTAGTAGTAATGACTCATACCAAGTCAACCCACGCCTCTAGCGCAGGTTTATAAAGCTACTTTTCGCATGCTGGTCTGCTGAGTTCTACTGGATGAAGTTGCCTGGATTATGGAACAGGATTACTCCTTTGGGAGTTTTTTTTTCATGAAGATGGTGGACAACCCAAAGTGTCACTTTTCTACGATGCTGATGGTCTAAGCCAAATGACTCATAAAAAAATTCAAAAATCGCGGCAGGAAAAGAATTGAAGTGGTGCCTAAAAATGATTTATATTTTCGTTTAATTCTTTATTGTTGAAGAAGCGAGAGATGAGCCTATTTGAAGCTCACACTGTATCTTTAGAAATTGATTTGGGAATATTTAAAATTTAAAACATTTACTGTATTTGCATGTTTCTTTTTAAAACCTTACTGATCGTATTCTGAGCTGTTGCAGTTTTTAGATTTTTCGTCTGAAAAGTTCAAAAATTTTAATAAAAGCAAATTGTTAACAAAAAAATGTCAAAAAAATGTTTTATTTTTTTTGGAAATTTTGTTCAAATTTTACGGAGGGTTGTTTTTTTGAGATTTTTTTCCAATCTTTTACCTATAAAAAAATTAAATGCGACCTATTGCGTCAATTGAAATTTGTAAATATCCAGTTTTTAGGAAAGTGGTTTGTCCATGGTTGACACTCAAAACAAAGATTAATTAGTATACAAGAACAGATATTTTTTTCAGAAGTCATATTTCAAAATTTTCGATTTTAAGTATTTCACGAAAATATTTTAATTATTAAAAAAATAATTCGAGCAATTAAATATTGTCCACAGAGTCACTTGATTAGTATATCGACTCAGAAATAATATCAGAAGTGTACTAATCTGCTTTTATAGGGGAAAATAACCATTTTTTATGAAAAATTGTGATTTTTTCATCAAAATTTTAAACCTATTTAAAAATAATTTTTGATTGATTATATATAAATCAAATCAGAAAAACGATGACATAGGTCAGATCCTTGTGCATCGATTCCAATACCAAAATAATTTGTGAACACCACTGTGAGCTTGTATCACGTGATTTGCTCTACCTTGGTCTTATCAGTAAATTTTCTAGAACTAAAAATCAAAATTCTAGAATATCAAATGTCGGATGCAAAAATATATCGTTTGAACTTCCTTATGCAAAAAAAANTTCCTAAATACTGGCTAATTTGAAATTATAATTCCAAATTTTCTCTAAAATTATTTTTTCGAAAGTAAAAGTTAAGCGATAAATGGCCTTTCAATCAACTCGTGATAAAATTTGAACCAAGTATCCGAAAAAATATTGGAAAATATTTTCAGATTCACATTGTTAAATTTCAAAATGCATCGGAAGGAGAAAATTCTGCGATCATTTTTTCTACCATTTTTGGCTGGTTTAAAGTGACTTTACCCTTTCAAAAGGGTATATGCCTCGGAGAGTTAACCCGTGTGAGAACAGAGCCTATATATTTGCAAATGTTGTTGAAATATTACGGGAGGTTGATTTTTTAATTTTTTTTCTAATCTTTTACTCTTAAAAAAAAACAAATGCGACCTATTAAGTGAATCAAAATTTAAAATAGCCAGTTTTAAGGAAAGTGTTTTGTGCATGCTTGACACTTGAAACAAAAATTAATCGGTACAGGAACAGATATTTTAGAAGTGAAATTTCAAAATTTTCAATTTAAGTATTTCACGAAATTTTTTTAATTATTTGAAAACTAATTTTAGCAATCTAAAATTGTCCAGAGTTATTTGATTAGTATATTGACCTGTAAATAATATCAGAAGTGCAATTATCTGCTTTTATGGGGAAAATAACCAAATTTTAGACCTTTTTAATAATAACTTTTGATTGATCATATAAAAATCAAATCGGACCAAACGATGACGTAGGCCAGATCCTGTGCATCGATTCCGAAAGCAAACTAATTTGTGAACGCCACTGTGAGCTTGTATCACGTGATATGCTATACTTTGCTCTTGTCACTAAATTTTCGAGAACTAAAAATCAAAATTCTAGAATTTAAAATATAACCTTTCAACTTCCTTATGCAAAGAAAATTGAAACTCCAACTACCTTGGGCTTTCTGTTACCAACGTTGAAAAAAGCCTATATATTGGCTCTGGTGGCTTGGCGGCACTTTTTTTTCTGTGCTCACAGGGGTTAAAGCGACAGACTTTGTAAAATAAATATGCGCATAGCCTATGGCATAGGCCCTATGCGGCATAGGAACTGTATTGTGAAACAGTATCTTAGAGAAAAAACGCCAATGATTCTCAAAGTTGATCAATTTTTTTGTAAATTATCAACTTATTAATGATTCAAAGTCGTGAAGTGCGATAAAAGGGTGAGTGGTCGCTAGCGAACACTTTGCGCCGCTACGAGTTGACAAATATTATTTAAGCATTTTGGTTTTCATTCAAATGAGTTCACAGGTGCCTTAAATCAAGAAAATTAAGCTATTAATCAAGAATATTTATTCAACCTAACTGTAGTTCTTGAGCAGTATAATATTTAATTTTTGTGCTCAAAATCGGATCTTCTAAAATAACATATTCATCCAATTTCGCCGTTTCTAGTTTTTCACTTTCTGAAAGTCTTATATCTACTCGATAGTAAATTAATACTGTGATTCCTACTATCAAAAACAAATAACGCAGCCGAATTCGCCGGCTTACTTTCATTTTTTCCAACTTTTGATATTGCATTTGCTATTTCGCAAAACTATTTTCCGGATATTTACTTTATCATTTCGAGTATACGCTTTAGAAGATCTAGTTCAACTCTTGAGTTTCAAGTTCATCTAATTTTTTCATTTATATTTTCAGGATATAAACGACAATGCCGGCACTATATCTAAGATAGGGATCCCCTGTTCCTTGGGTTCGCGTTCGTGGTTAAACTTCTTTTCGACGCTCTTATTAGTCGAAAAACTGAAATCAGGTCAAACACGAACGCGAACCAAAGGAACAGGGGAACCCTATCTTAGATATACAAGTATATTCATCAACCTTTTATAAATACGTTGCAAAGTTTTCGTTTGGGTTCGAAAATAGGACGTACAGTAGCGTACCAGCCGTGGAATTTGGGCCGAATTTTGCGTGGGCGGTAAGCATCAATAATTTTTGCCTGTGGTTAATCGACCCCAAAGATTTCAAAAATCTTGTTGAAAATTTCCAAAAATGATCATAGGCTTCCTGAAATTCGAAATTTGAGAATATATTAAAAATAAACAAAATTCATCACAAAATCGTATTTAGGGTTAATTGACCCCAATGAATTTAGAAATATAGTTGAAAATTTTCAAAAAATTTTCATAGGCTGTCCTATGCTTCCTCAGAGAGCTGAAATTCAAAATTTGAAAATAATTTAAAGATAAAGAAAATTACTCACAAACTTGTATTTAATGGAAATCGACCCCAAGAAATTCAAAAATTTAAATGAAAATATTCAAAAATGGTCATAGGTTGTCCTACAGTTTCTCAGAGAGCTGAAATTCGAGATTTTGAAAATAGTTTAAAAATAAACAAAAGTACTCACAAACTTGTATTTAGGGTTAATCGACCCCAATAAATTCAAGAATTAAGTTGAAAAATTCAAAAAAGGTCATAGGCTATGACCCAAAGGCTGTCCTACGCTTTCAAAGACCTGAAATTCGAAATTAAAGAAAACCTGACCTGAAATATGAAAATATTTTAAAAATTAACAAAATCACTAGAGTGGCCGCGCTTGAGCCAAGTTAAAAATACAAGTTTTCAAATCATGTTAAAATGCCTGGAATTGGGGTGATCGACCTCTTCCGTAAAAGTTTTGAAAAAATTAAATAATTCTCTGACAATTTGAGAAATTTCTGTCAAATTTAAGAAAATTATATTTTCAATTTAATTTTGTTGAAAAATGAGCCCTTAATCGGCCGTAGGCAGAAAAATGGGGATATTATATTTTTATTTTAGTTTTGTTGAAAAATCAGCCTCAAATAGGCCGAACGCCGATAAAGTGGGATATTATATTTTGATTTGATTTTGTAAAAAGGGGTTTTATGTTTATTATTTAATTTTGTTCTAAAATGAGCCGAAGGCCGATTAAGGAGGAAATTATACTTTTTATTTAATTTTGTTAAAAAATAAGCCTCAAATCGGCCNNNGGTGAATATTATATTTTTGATTACATTTTGTTGAAAAATGAGCCCCAAATCGGCCGAAGGCCGATAAAGGAGTATATTATATTTTTAATATAATTTTGTTGAAAAATGAGCCCCAAATCAGCCGAAGGCCGATAAAGGAGAATATTATATTTTTGATTTAATTTTGTTGAAAAATGAGCCCCAAATCGGCCGAAGGCCGATAAAATAGAATGTTTTATTTTTAATTTAATTTGTTCCAAAATGAGCCCCAATTCGGCCGAAAAAATTTAAAATTCCCTTTTCATTAGATTTTTTTTTTTAATTTTGTTGTAAAATGAGCCCAAAATCGGCCGGAGGCCGATAAAATTAGATTTTCATATTTTTATTTGATTTTTTCGAAAAATGAGCCCGAAGGCCGATAAAGGTGGATATTATATTTTTAATTTTGCTGAAAAATGGGCCCCAAATTGGCCGACGGCTAATTAAAGGGGATATTATATTTTCAATTTATTCCAGGTAAATTTTCAATTTTTTGGAATTGTGAATAAAAGAATTAATTTAGTTTTATTTAGAAAAAATGGGCCATGAAGGAAAAAAATTTTCAAAATTGGGAAAATTATCTGATTTTGAAAAAATTTACAAATGTCTTAAGAAAAATTTGATAACTTTTATTCTCAAAATTTGAAATTTTATTTTAAAATTTGAGTCCTTTTAAATAGGCCATTTTTTAAATTAAACGAAAATTTTATAGAAAAATTAAACGAGAATTTTATAGAAAAATTGTCAAATTTGAAAAAAACTATAGAATTAAAAATTAATCGTCAAATTTTTGAAAAAATTGTCAAATTTTTGAGAAATTTTTATAATTTGCGAAAATATTGTCAAATTCCAAACAAAAAATATTTAAGAAATTAAAAATCATAAGAAAACATTTTTTTCGAAAAGTTTGGAATTCAAAGAAACTTTTCAAACTCGAAATTATTTTTTCTTATGTTATTTTTAAAAGAATTGAAATTGTAAAATTTTTGTTTTATTTTGAAAAATTGACCAATTTAATAAAATCTTAAATTTAAAACAAAGGTTTGAAATTTTGGAAATAAATTATCAAATTTTCTATAGAATTTGTAATTTTTTTTTCGAAATAACATAATTTTTCCCAAATTTGAAAACTTCCTCTCAAATTGCCCAATTTTTTCATAATTAAACTTAAATTTTAAACTTTAAATTTCAAATTCAAAATTTTTCCGGAAAAGTTGGCAATTTTTTCTACTCATTTTTTAACAAAAATCGATAAAAACATAAAAGCCGTTTTAATGGGCCTCCGGCCAATTTGAGGCTCAATTTTAACAAATTTTAATTAAAACCTAAAATCTCCTTTTATTGGGGAAAACATTTTTTAACAAAAAACATTTATTAACAAAACATTTTTCAAACAAACATTTTTATAACAAAACACATTTTTAACAAAAAAACATTTGTTGTAGCAAAAAAAATCATTTTTAACAAATAAAACATTTTTTAACAAAAAATTTTTTAACAAAGAAAACATTTTTTAACAAGAAAAATCTTTTTAACACAACAAAATATTTAGAACAAAAAAAAACATTTTTTAACAAAAAATTACATTTTTCTCACAAAAAAACATTTTTTCACAAAAAAACATTTTTAACAAAAAAAAACATTTTTTAAAGAAAAAAACTTTTGGGTTTCAAACTCATCAAAAGAAACAACAAATTGTTGGAGGTGGAGAATCCTCACACAAAGATATATCTTCGGTTGCATTTAATTAGTGTTTTGAAAAAGGAATTTATCAATATGCTGTTTTAATAGTAACAGAATGGGGGAATTTTCTAACAAAATTTTAAAACTCGTGCCATATAACACGGTATAAACCCGTTGCAAAACTCTCTTGTCAGGAAAAATAGGTTGCGAGTGAGAATAGGATTCCGTAGAACCTTGTCTTCTTGCACCAACGCCTAGTTTTTGTTGAGCAAAAAGTTTTGCCATGCCCCGAGTGTACACTATAATTTTATGTGTAACTGATATCATCCTGGTCTTGAAAGTATTAGAAACTGGGTTAGGTAAACTCGTGTTCCAGTGTACCACGGTATAGAACGGACGCAAGTGTTTCTTGGGAAAGGCTAGTTAGGAGTTAAAAAAATAGGGGTTGTGTCCGCAGGAACAACGACCATATTTTTTTAACAATACCATAGACTTTTCCGAGAAAGTTTTGCCATGCCACGATGTACACTATAACAGTTATTTATTCTTATGAAACCAGCAAAAAAAATTTTGAGCTGCACAGGCCCGCGTGTTTGCTTTTAGCGGCTTTCGTGGACCACTGAGAGCTCAACCATTTCACACCACTTCAGAGTACTGCAAAAAAGCTTTCAGTCTTACTATGAAACGCCGTAAAAACAGATGCCTTCTTCATCATAATCTCAGACGATCTGACGATTCCAAAACAACCACCCGCTTTTTTACATATTCTAAGTGGGTCCATTTGAAAATCGAAACTCGCCCACAATTCTCGCTTATTAACTCTCAGTGACCATAAGGCAGATGCACTTTTTCGCTGAATTCAGTCTGAAAACAATTCTTAAACCATTTGCTTCACTTTCCCGTCGATGCTAGAATAAACAGCGAAACAGGTGGAATTTTAGTATTGATAAATCCATTTAGGATCATTTTTTTGTAAAAAAATAAATTGACATTTATAACTCACAGCAAAATGGCGAAAAATTTAATGTAGAATTCTGAAATTTTTCCTGCTTGATAAAGATTTTAGCCGCCAACTTGTCTTATCTTTATTTTCTGAAGGTCCATCACATGTTTAAGCGTCGTTTTCTCCTCATAAATTATTAAACAAGTAACAAAATAAACGCAAAACGTTTTTTAAAGTTCAAATGTTATATCGGGGAAAATATCGTTTTTGTGATTGTAAAATTGATTTTTGTTAAAATGATTTTTGATAAAAAAATATTTTGTTTTGTTGAAAAATGTTTTGTTTTGTTAAAAAATTTTTGTTTTGTTAAAAAATGTTTTTTTGTTATTAAATGGTTTTTTTTGTTAATAAATGGTTTTTTTGTAAATAAATGGTTTTTTTGTTAAAAAATGCATTTTTTTGTTAAAAAATGCATTTTTTTGTTAAAAAATGCATTTTTTTGTAAAAAAACTTTTTTGTTAAATAATGCTGTTTTTGTTAAAAAATGTTTTGTTAAAAAATGTTTTGTTAGAAAATTTTTTGTTAAAAAACTTTTTTGTTAAAAAACTTTTTTGTTAAAAAACTTTTTTGTTAAAAAACTTTTTTGTTAAAAAAACCCCTGCCCTTTTATTGGCCTTCGGTCAATTTGGGGCTCATTTTTCAAAAAAAAAAAATTATAAACATAAAATCTCTTTTTATCGGCCTTCGGCCGATTTGGAGCTTGTTTTTCAACAAAATCAAATAAAAATATAATAACTCCTTTTATCGGCCTTCGGCCAATTTGTGAAGTTTCTCCACAAATTTAATCTATGTTCTTTGAGTTTCTTTGAAAATTACCGTACTCTTTTGACAAAACTTAAGTCTTGTTTATATGGTCATGTGCTTATTTTTTGTTTATGCTGTTGTGAAAAAAAGTCTGAGATTTAATTGTAGATAACGCTCAAAGGTTTTTGTATTGATAAAAGATATTTTTGTAAAAAATTAAGTACTGTGAGACAGTTAGAATCTTTCAGAATAAAACGCAGAAACATCAATTATTCTGAAAGTTTATCGATTTATTTCTAAATAATCAGATTCAGAGTCGTAATTTATGACTCGTAAAGTGCGATTAAAGAGTGAGTGGTACTAGCGACCACTTTTGAACGCTACGAGTTAACAAATATTGTTTTAAATTTCGGTACATTTGAGTTATTCATTTAAATAAAATCACAGGTAGCTTTGCTCAACAAAATTAAGCTATAAATTAAGAATATTTATTTAACCTTACTGTAGTTCTTGAGCGGTAAAATATTCAATTTTTTTGCTCAAAATCGGATCTTCTAAAATGACATATTCATCAAATTTCGCCTTTGCTAGTTTTTCACTTTCTGGAAGTCTAATATCTACTCGGTGGTTAATTAATAATGTAATTCCTACTATCAAAAACAAATAACGCAGTTGAATTCGCCGGCTTATTTTCATTTTTCTAACTTTTAACATTGAATTTGCATCTTTAGGGGTTCTATTTAGCATAACTATTTTCCGGATATTTACTTTATCATTTCGAGTATACGCTTCAGGAGATCTAGTTTGACTCTTGAGTTTCAAGTTCATTTAGTTGTTTCTTGAACTTTCCAGGATATAAACTACAATACCGGCACTATATATTTAACAACCTTTTATAAATACGCTGCACTGTTTATTGGACATTCATTGTCGGAAAACGTAACTCTTCCTCAAACTGCTGCATAAACGGTTTTTCCAATTTGAACCTTAATTTAAATCCAAAATTTTTCTTACCGTAATTTATTAAATTTAAGAGATATCACTTATTATTATAAAACAGTGGTTTTGAACAGTAAGTAATTCAAAAAAAAACGAGATGGTGAGATAAACTTTATCACCAATCAGCCGTCCAAAAATTGACAAAAATGAAATGTCACTCTGTTATGTAAACATCTAGTTTCACATTTCGACTGTCAAAAACCTTGAATAACTATTTCAAGCAGTCACCCATTCCGAAAAATAATTTTTCATTCAGTTTCACTCGATTACGACGCTAGCACCGTCAGAACCTGCATTTTTTTGCAGCCTTTTCTGAAACATAACGGTCATGAATCATGAGTCATGATTCATGACTAATGAAATCAACAAAACAATATATACAGTATGTCACATTTTTGCTCATATTCATAGCTTTTTGCAAAAACATGATTGACACCGCTGATTGGCCTATAAGCATGTTAATCTGTGAAGCACCTATTTATTTGCAAATTTAAACGTTTTTATTGGTTTAAGTTAGCTCCTGCAAAAAAGTAAGAATACATGCAAATATGTGACATGCTGTATAGTATCAATATTTATCATGTATTATACCAATTTTTTATTATTTTCCACAGTGGGGTCAGATTCGTAAAATAAAAAATTTTGATTAATAAGATTATTACATTTTTGAAGTCTTAGTTTTTCTTGGTAAAGTTCCATGCAAACATTGAAATGTGCGTTATAAATCGTTCCGTTTCTAAATTCCCACAATTGATCTGAAATAAAATAGTACCAACATTGTCAAGATTACTTGATTACGTTTTGAAAACTCAATAATGTTATGTCCAACCTTATTTTCCAAGAAAATGTTTGAAGATATGAAAAGCTTCCAAATTGTAGCTCTATGAAAAATTTTCTTATGCGGGAAAAAATTCATTCTGATAACGAATCAGCGATTTTAAGTGCTATGAAACTTCATTTTTCAGACACTATTATAACTAACTATTATAACTACTTGTATTTCTCATATTAAACAATCCTGGAAAAGATTTCTTGATAATATTGGCCTTAAAAATCGCAGTTAAATTTTAAAATCATACATTCAAACCATTTATGGTCTTTTATTTTGCAACCAAGCTTGTCCTATACAGTATGTATAGTGTTAAACTTTTAATTGTTAAACTTTAAACAACTCTCGATGATTGTAGTGGCCGTTTTTTGAGCGATTACGAAGCCAGATAATTTGAAAAAATTTATTTTATGTCAAAAATTGATATTTTCGTGAAAATTATCATTTTTTCTGGGGAAATATTTCAAATTTTCATATCGATTTGTTAACTGAAGTTACTCCTCAGTCAGAAAATTATCCATGTGAGTCTCTTAATGCAGTATTGCAAAATAAGTATAATTTGGGGTATGTTGATTATAGCTCCATGGTTGCTGGAATTCATGAATTTTTTTCAAAAGACGGAATAAATTTCGAATTTTTGACGCTGGTCCGAAAATTGCTAAGCTCAAAAAAAGCGATTTAAATCGATTTATAAAATTGCAATATATTGCGCGGGAAGTAAGAGTCGCGGCTTATCAGTCCACAAATAATTTCATTTATATGCTGCATATATGTAATATGCAAGATATATTTTATGAGGCCGTTTTCAAATTTGACCGAACTGTCGTGAACTAATTTTGATCTACTTTATACTCAATAATGGCCTGAGGTAATTCCACAGATAATTTTCCCAATATTATATAAATTTCTTTCAGCAAATTTTTACTTCTTTCTAAAATTTTACATCATTGTGCTATTAATTTTCTGTACTTTTTTTAAAATATCAATTATTCTGCTTGAAAATAAAAAATTAAAAGTTATATAAAAAGTTGAATTTTTTTTAACTCCCGTCCAGCTGAACATTTCGGCATGATAGTTTTTTTGCAAAAAGTGGTTCAAATCGACGTTACTCGCTGTGTTATTTGAGCTATTTTCATGTGAATTAGGCTCAATTTATATTCTATAACTAATTTTACAAAACAAAACACAGTTTAAGCGAGTACTGGTCGCATTTAGAGACGAAGACATGACATTTTCTAGATTATTATCAAAAATGTTTTTTTCTGAAAATATAGAAAAAGATAAGTTGATGATCAACTGTTGATCAGTCTTTTTATTCTCTTTGGTCACCAAAAAAAGTATTTCAATCGTGATTAGAAAATTTTTGAATCACCACTTTTGTGGAAATTTGGAAATTCTAATAATTAAAATCGTTATTCTTGAACAAAAAAGAGACAGAAATGAAAAGTGTGGACTTTGGGGCTCTGAGCGTACTCTACTTAGCGTGTCCCATTCGTATGACTTTAAAGTTTTTGTGGTGAGAATTTAAAGAGTTGATGGATTTTTCGTGAGACCCCGATTCATGTTTTTTGTAGATGAATTGACCTTGAGGCTCTGCGCACGTTATTTGCGGTCAAAATCAATTTTAAATGTTTAATCTATTTTCATAATTAACGGAATTGTGAATTTTTGCTTGAATATTCGAAAACTGAAACCCATATCTTCGTGTTATTTTTAGTAAATTATCAAATCAACATTGAAACCCTGTTTTGACCTTAAAACCGACCAGTACTCCTTCAAGGGGGCTGTGAGTTCTGAATGTTGGATATATCATATGCAAGCAAACAAAAACGTATTTTATTAATTACATGATAAATTTTTCGAAATAATTAACAATATATTTAGTCAGCCTACTCCTTGCGGTTTGATTTGATACAAAACAGTAACTAAATTAAGGCTACTGGTCGCTGTTTTTATGAGGCCTTAGGGACAAAACAAATGCTCGAAAATGCGGGTAGACCCAAAGAGACGGGCAATTTGAAAAATGGGCGTTCGCAGTCAGCTTAAGGGGATTGTGGGTGCTTTTGTGAGAATTGAGTGAACGTTTATTTTTCCAATTGTATATTGTAGTCCGTAACCTTGAGAAGTCTAAAATTGATTCATTTTCAGAAAATATTATCACATCAACCTTTAAATGCATAAAACCTAATTGCTGGTATTTCTTTTCATTGAAGTATACCGTCATATCCACGTATCCAAAAATCATATAATGCCGATATTATTGATCAGAAAAAAATTCTCTACAATTTAAACCAAGCATATTTTATAAATTCATCTTAATTCGCCGAAAATTATTTTTGAAAATTCCTTGCTATAGTTAAATATAGGCAAAATGAAGATTATTTTACAAAAAAAAGTATACCTCACGAACGGCACATGCGATTTCTTTTCTCTTTTTCATAAATTCTTCTCTATTATCTTATTAAA
>SCLH01001525.1:0-29041 GCA_004367855.1 Oikopleura vanhoeffeni | reverse complement strand
CCTTGAGAAGTCAAAAATTGATTCATTGTTAGAAAATATTATCACATCTACTTTTAAATGCATAAAACCTAATTGCTGGTATTTTTTTCCATTGAAGTATACCGTCATATCCACGTTTCCAAAAATCAGATAATGCCGATATTATTGGTCAGAAAAAAATTCTCTAAAATTGCAACTAAAAATATTTCATAAATTCATCTTAATTCGCTGAAAATTATTTTTGAAAATACCTTGCTATAGTTAAATATAGGCAAAATGTACATTATTTTACAAAAAAAAATATACCTCACGAACGGTACATGCGATTTCTTTTCCCTTTTTCATAAATCATTCTTGATTATCTTATTAAACATTTTGATTAAAAAAAATTTAATAATTTCTTTCATATTTTCCGCAATCACTATTTTATGCTTGTTTAATGCGCGCCATAATTACATTGATTAGGCTAAAAATTGAAATATTGAAAAAAGGTCAAAAATTATAACAATTATAATATTCAAATACTTTCATTTAGCGTAATTTTTAGCTGTGGTTATTATTTTTTTTGTAATTTGAGACTATCCAATGTGTGGAATTGTAAATACATAAATTATTTTCGCAGGCAATTCCGATGTTCTAGAACTAGTTATTCGATAGGATAAAACTTTTTTTTGCTTGCAATCAATTTCTCATGTGCTGGATGGTCGGATACAAGAAAAACAATACCGAATTTGAGACCGTGGTTGAAAATAACTACTGCACCCATAATCCCCTCAAGGGAGTGGCATCGACTCGGCAGACTGGAATCAATTTAATTAACAAAATAATTAGTCTGTTTAATTTTTTGTGCTTATTATCGTTAGCTTAACCAGAATGAATGTGTTTCAGCTCATTAAAATCATTTTTATCGATTTGAGAAAATATTAGAGTTCAAATTTTCATTTTTGAATTCGTATAAATTTCAAAAAAAAATTAAAGCATTTAAAAATTTTACGCATTCGTGCCAAAAATTTTTTTTTGAGTTTGTTATTGAAATTTTCGGGTATAAACGAACATAATAGCTACTTTAACTTTTTTCATGGATGCCTTCATATTATTTGACCGCAATTTGAAAAATCATTAAATTTTTATTTTTCATTTTTTTGTCGACTTTTTCAGAAATATTATAAAAATTTCCCGCAAATCAAGTCCAAAATTTTTTTATTAGTAGTTTTTTGAATTTTTCATAAAAAATCAAGCAGAATCAATGACTTATTTTTCTGGCATCAATTAAGTTTCCGTATGTCAAGTTGACATTGTTCAACATTGTCAACGGATGACATGGTCGTGCGATGATCATTTCTAAACTATCGATTAAATTTACACACTTTTGTACCACCGGTTATGCCATTTGGCACTGAATTTTGAGAAAATATCATTCTTGCAAAAAATTTTCAATAAAATTTCGGTTGTACTCGGCGTCATCTTTTTCAATAGTCAGGACCTTTTTTTATAATAAAACGCAAATGAAGGTCAAGTTTTTATTCAAAAAGCTGTAGTTCTCTATTTTTTGGTCATTTTTGACCATTTTTCATGGAAAAAACTTTGATATTTAGGAAAATTTTTAATGTAGATAATGATTCATCCACTAATAAGCGGAGTACAATTGAAAATGTCTGAAGTTAATTGATATCGTTTTGAAAAAAAAATTCTTTCATCGGGTTGAGTTGGAAATGAAATCCCCATGAAAAGAGTTTTTTTTATATTTTTACAGTTACTCAGTTATTTTAGAGAACTAAAAATACAAACGTTTGCAAGAATAAATACTTTCATTGAAGATAAAAAGTAAAAAAATAAATTTTCACATTTTTTTCTTTCATATCCTTTTCTCAACGGAACTCCATCTNTTGTCTAAGTGATTGCTTGAGTGATTACCCACCGATCAAATTTAGCGGTCCCAATATCAAGAATCCTTGCTTATAATCATAATCAAGACAATCACTCAGACAACATCAGTGGGATTTGAACACGCGCTATAGAGATAGTAAACGTTTTTGAGATGGAGTTCCGTTGGGGAAAGGATATATCGCTCAGAGCGATTCTCGATTTGCTCTGAAAAATGTATCAATCTGTCATAGCGATGCTACCCCCATGAAGGACAATCGAAGCATTGTTTTTTCAAAAATTTTCTGGTGGGTCTTTAAAAAATCATACTTCGAGTTTAAGGTTGAAATCTCAAAAAGTGCTCGAGTTAACTGTTTGTATTTGTTTGGGCTAGCTTAGAAAAATAAAAGAATTTTATAAATAGTTTTTTCGACGGATAATTGCCAAAAACGTCGGGTTTTTTTCCATATTCTAGAGAAAATAAAGCGAAATTTAGAAAATTGGTTGAGATTTAGTTTGGCCTACGATTTTTACAAGTTATTTTAACTCCCGTAGTGTCTTTCTGGTCATGCGTGACCAGATACCCTTTAATCGCAATTACGGACTCTGAATCATTCATGAATGACAATTTACAAAATGATTAATCGACTATTTGGATAATTGACGTTTGTGCGTTTTTTTAACAAAAATTTTTACTGTATTACAGTACTTTTTTTTTGCAAAATAATATCAAATCATCAAAAAAACCCTCTAAGCGGGATCAGAAAAAATTCTAAGACTTTTTTCCTATGACATCATAGCACCAAAATGATCACGTAAATGATCACGATAAGGTTTTGGTTCAAGTACACAAATAGTGATCAAATTACGCCGAAAAATTTCTTGGGCCCATAAACACTTAATTTAAGAGTTTTAAACATAATGATATTTCCCAAAATGGTCGCGCGATCTTATATTTCAAGAAATAATGATTAATTTATGACATATTTCAAACCCTACTTTTTAATTATTTCGTCACGTGATTTAATTCGGACTTGAGTTTAATGAGAAAAAAGTCTTAAAAACGTTTGAAGTTCAACCNTGGGTCAATTATGTACTCAATGTCGCCAGAGAGCAACAATCTCCCTGTGAAATCTCAAAAATTTGACCATTTGTTGCTCTCTAGTGACCGTTCAGCACATAATTGACTTATAATTGCTAATATTTTCATAAGAACCGACTTTTCCAATTCTTTTGACGGTACTAACAAGTTTTTACGATGAACTTGAAATTGGCCTTGGATCTTGTCATCAAAAATAGTTTCATTTTTTTTATTTTTAAGGAACAGATTTTGTTAAAATTTAAATAAAATCATTTTTTTTTGCAGATTCAATACCCAAATTGGTGACGGTTTAATAATTCAAATTTGAAAATTCAAATTAACCCTAAATTCGTATTACTTATGCACTTTTTTGTGAGAATCGTGGAAAAGAAGAGTTTTTAATTTTCTTATTCTCATTTGATGACTTTTTATAAAAAAATTTTATATGATTGTAGAAAATTCTTTGAATAATATGATTACCAATGAAAAAATATATGTTGATCATGAATCTGGTTATATGCTTGATTAAAAACGTCTGGTCACGCATGATCAGAAGACACTACGGGTCCAGAAGTCGGATGTGAACAACTGCCCACTCATTTTTTTTGAGTCGAAATTATTTTGAGAACTAGCGACTTTAAATAGAAACTGCGAAATATTCACGAGTCAAAAAAAAGAGTGGCATTTTCCCGGGTTGTTCTCTAGTCAATAATTTAAAGTTTTCATATTTCTAGATTTTCTTAATTGTTGTTAAAAATATAATTTTTTCGATATTGCGTGGTTTTTGCACAAAAATGCTTATGTAATAAAGCATACGACTCGTATGATACGAGACTTTAAAACAAGCCGAAATTAAGCGTATTTTTAAATTGTTTCTGGACATGAAAACTAATGGCCATTTAAATTGATAATATCTCCACCAGTTATCCACAAAGCTTGAATTTCAATATACATTATCAAATGTATTCACTCCATTCACAAAGTTATACCGATTAAAAATTGCTTGCAATATTATTGCAGCAATAAGCTAGATTTTACACTCACAACCCGCTGGAAAGTCATAATTTTGTCATCAAACCTGGTGGAGGAGATCTTTGAATGTGCATGTCACCTAGGCATTTCTTCAGTTTGACATTATTTCCAGAAGTTCTCCAATCCTTAGCTGTAATACAAAATTGCTCATTACTAAGAAATCGTATATCGCCAATTTTTGTTTGAATTATCCTCTGATTTCCTCCTTGAAAATGACAAACGTAGGTTGGGACACCTATCCCAGCAATTGGAATCATTGCAGCATCATAACCACCAGAATCTTAAGGAGTGTAAACAATAGAGACCAATGGATTTTAAATAAGATCTGTTTCTCTTTGTGGTATTATTTGAGCATTTCGTCAGTTTTCTGACAAAAATTTATAAATTTCCGTGCATGTCGCAAATTTGCATTATGCATCTGATGCATTTAACACAAAAGTAACTGTTAATTAATTTAAAAAAATGAATTGAAATTTCTCAGTTATAAAATAGAAAAAAAAGTACACACTCAAAATAATTGTTATATATAGAACATATATAATAGAACATTTTGACTTATTTCGATCGAATTCAGGCCATTTTTTTGTTTCAGTATAGATATATAATTATTTTGGCATAGTTGATCAGTTTGTCTGAGTTGAAGATAAGATTAAATGAATAAAGTGTGGAAGAGACTGCGACTGATGACGCGATTCATTGTCTAGATATCTCGTTTTTTTAACTAACCTGAGATTTGAACCGTTATCACTAAAGTTATCTCCCCCTGATCATGTTTATTTCTATCACAAAATTAGTCTCGTATAAGGCCAAAACGTTTTTTGGGCATGCGCAGCAATTATATAATATATACAATTTGTATTATACATGTATATGGATAACAGACCCTCAGAGGACAGATCCTGAATATTTTACTGATACAAACAACGCGGGAAACTATCACCTGGATTGCAGAATAAGCCGATTTCATTGGTCAGATTTTGGAAAAAATCAAACAATCAAATACTCAAATTTCGCCTTTTCAAATATTCAGGATCTGTGCTCTGAGGGTCTGTGATCCATATGCAATTAAAACCACAAGAATTATATTGCTCATGATTAAATAATAAAGATTACTAACAACTCATGCTACAATTAGGTAAAAACGGCAGAAATAAATTAAGTTTCACAAAGAAAAAGTGTATTAATCACAAAAAGAAAAGTGTTAGTATCCGCGTTCTTGTATCATCAAAATTGGTATATATTTTTGGTTGTTTGAGACTTTTAGTAATGTATTTTATTTCAATTTAAAAATTGGTTTTATTGACATGTTCGCGTTTTGCGTCTCAGAATGAGAATAAAAATTGCAGGAATTTTTCACAGAAAAGGTTTTTCGGTCGAAAAGTAATTGACGAATCGGGCCTTAGCTTCGGCTATAAACCAATTTTTAAATTGAAATAAAATATATATAGTTTATTGTAGAGAATTAAAAATGAAATTTTTTTTGAAATTAAATGTTTAAATAAAATCGCTTGCAACCTTGTCGAAAATAGAAAAAAATATTTTTAAATTTGCCCATTGTTTTAAAGTTCTCTTTTTTCTTTAATTTGTATGAGTAAATATCAAAAATTCAAAGTTTAATGATAGCCAAATTTTAAAACGATTTTTCAAATTTGACAAGGTTGAAACTGATTTTATGAAAAAAAATTATCTCCAAAGTAATTTTGTTCAATATTGGAAATTCAAATTTGGAATCAATGAATCAGTGATTAATTTTCATGCAAAAAGCATTTTGACGAAGACCAAGCTTTATATTTTTTACACAAACCTAAGCAAATCTGATTTTTGTTTTTATCAGTTATTTCATCGTCTGAAGCACAAATTATGCAACCAGTTTTGAGCATATCCGTTGGCATCAAGTAATCTTTTTCTGGATATATGTTATCCATGTACCATCTAAACAAAATAATTAAAAAAAATAAATAAATTTTGAATCCGTGGCACATATCCTTCGTTCACACTTTTGATAATCTAGGACGGTAGAATATTCTGCGAAGCCAAATTTAGCTACATTTGGTCAAGCTGATTGGTCATCGACCTAGATTAGCAAAAGTGTGAACAAGGGATATGGGTACCATTTGAGGTTGACTACTAACTACGAACGTCCCGCGCGACTCTATGTCTACCACAATAGGGACGCGACAGGTGTGGTAGGGCTAGCATATAAAAACCCCACTTAACGACCCTAAATCACTATAAATCCGTTAACCCTTGGAAGCTCCAAATTGATTTATTCGGCAGAGGCTCCTGCACCACTTAAGTGGGGCGACTTTGAGCCCTCATTACGAATAAACTACATTTCATAAAAAGCTGTGAATTATCTTAATTTTGTAAAGATTGTCCAACTTAGCGAGGTAATCAATTAGATTTTAAAATTTTTATTTAAATCGGCCGAAACTGAGCAGCAAAGATTGGNCTTTGATCACTAACTTCTCATTGAAAACAGGAATATTTTCAAAAACATTTCTTTCTCTATTCGCACTCATTAAGACCTTGGCTTTTACCATTTTTTTTTCGAATTTGAATCTATCTTCTCGTTTTCTCATAAATAGACGATAAGCTGCGCGATTGGTCAAAAAACGCAAAAACAATTGCAGTTTGTCATAAAATATGTTTTGAGAATGAACAAAATGTATCCGCTTATCACCGAAAACAAGATTTCAGAAAGAAAATTGTCTCATTTTAGAACAAAAGACTCAAATTAAAAAAAATACTTCATCAGATTTGTAAATTTTTTTAGAAAATTTGTCGAAACTGAGCAGCAAAAGTTTGGGTTTAATCACTTACTTGCCATCAAAAACATAAAGATACATAATCATTTCTTTCTCTATTCTCACTAATTCTGACCTGGCTTTCACATTTTTTTGTTTTAATCTACTTTTTTTTTTCTCGATCAAAGCGATTTCAAGCGATTGATCAAAAAACTACACAAGCAGTCGCGCTGCTATAGAAATCATTTTTTGAGAATGAAAAAAATGTATCCTAAGTAAAATAAAAATGCCCGAGCTTCTTTAGCACAAGCTGGAATCTAAAGAAGTATCGCCAATCGGGGCCAGCGATCGCTTAGCGTGCATGAGATAATCAAGCATCTGTTTTTTTTCAGCAAATTTTCTGTTTTAGAGTCTGTATTTCAGCAGCTAAGGAGGGCGTAAAATGTCGGTTTATAAAAGATGAGTTTTTTCCGATTTGATCATCATGACAATAAATGCCTTTTTTTACAGAAGAGGAACTTGAAGATTATCACTATTCTCAACTTATTTGAAAATTAAATAGAAAGTATTTATTTCAAAAATAAAGGTATAAACAGACGTTTGTTATAATTTAAACGCTAAGACTTCAAAATTATCTCGGCTAAGCCAAACTTGGTGCTGATGCAGAGTGTTGCCGCAGCTTTCATTTGAATCTACTTTCGAAAAAATCGAAGCATATTTTTTCGAATTTGCGGTCAAAAATGAAAAAATCACTCACGAAAAAAATAAAAAGAGTTCCGATGTGAAATTAAATGTTCATTTCTTGAAAGATAATCAAAAGACTTTCCTTAAAAAATCAGGTCCTCAGATTTTATCTATCGTTTAAATGTTTGAGCAGCCACATTTTAGAGTTTTTTGAGAGAAATTGTCAAAAAAAAAAGTAAAATAATTTTTGAACGAGAACGTTCTAAAAATTTAACTGCCATTTTGAATCCTCGTGGCAAACTCTATGTTCGGTTTGATCAAAAAATCTTCGGCGACTTTTCTTTATCACATTTAAGCGGATTCAAATTTTTCAGCACCACTTAAGTGGTGCGGAGCTTCCAAGGGTCAAAGAAATATACTCATTTATTCTTTATTTTGAACGGCTCCCAGTCAGAAATACAGTACTAGTAGAGTTCTAAAATGTTTTCCGAAATGTTCCAGAATTGACCAAATTTTTAACTGCGAATATAAAACTTCAAAAAAGTGCCGTTAAATTCCAAGAATTATGGGTGCAAATATTTGTCCAATGATTTTCTTTTCTCAGATATTATAATTTTAAAATCAAAACCGGAAGTGAATTATTTGAACTGAGCTCTAAATTAATGTCTACAGCAGGGGTCGGCACAATTGGATCGGAATCCGATCCAATCTTTTCAAAAGGCGACCGATCTGATCCCGATCCGATCCAATTTTTTCAAAAGTGGACCGATACGATCCAATTTTTGTACGAGCCGATCCGATCCAAAGCCTCNGATCCGATTCTTTTTTGTTTGAAAATTAATTGGATTTGGTTTTCTTTTTAATTTTATGGTATAATTTGAAACAGTTTTTAACGTAAATATTTCAACGTGCTTCTCGAAGAATGGTAAACGCAAATATGGACAAAAATGTGTAGAACATGTATTAATAATACAGTATTATTAACTGTGTGTTTTCTTTTATAAAGACACTTTTGGAAATTAATAGCAGGATCCCATTAAAGACACGTTATAACTTCACATGTACTCACAAATTATTCGAATTTCCGGAAATTCTGGGAAAAGCAACTTAAAATAATTTGGAATTTTGAAAAACCTCATCGAATATGGATATTTCGCATAAAACTAGTATATTAAACAAATGTTTAATAATAAACCCAAATTAAATTGATATAATTAAATAATTTTGTAAAACTTTTAAGTTTATGAAATAATATAGATTTAAAAAAATTCTACTAACACTGTTTTTGATTTTTCACTCAATTTAGTTGCTCAATTCATACAGAATCGGCCCTGAAAATCCAGATTTCGTTCACAATTTGTATAAAATTTGGTATTATTGAAACAAAATAAAGTTTCGAAATAATTTTTTTACAAATTATGTATGTAGTTTTTTGGTGTCTAGTAGGGTGTTACGCGTTGTGACAAAAACGGAGGCTAGAGGAGCTTTACAAAATCCGAGGAAGACATTCTTCATTAACCTGTCTATAATTGTTTGAATATAACATTTCATTTGTTAATTAAAACTGACTCAACAACCAAAACCATTATTTAATCACTATTTTTTTATCAGATATAAGAAAATTTTAAAAACTTATGATTTTTTTGAAAGTTTTTAATAAAAAAAGTCGTAATTCACACGTTTTTCAACTTGTGTATAAATATTTATAAAAACCTGCCTACCGGATACCATACCTAAAAAATACTATTAATTATGATATTTTTATAAAAATTATCTTTCATTTCATTATCATTTTTTGCCTATAGGTGTTGATTTGCATCATCCAATAAAACATAAAGAACTAATTGAGAAACCGAAAAGGTTTTGACTCTTATTGTTTCTGTATTAAGAATAATAAAATTATAATGGTAGTCAGCGAATTATATTCTTTAGTCAATATAACACAATTTAAGTCTCTATAAAATTCTAGCATTTTTATTCCAGCTAGTTTCGTTTTTTATTAAAACATTTTACGGGATTTTTTGTATTTTGAACAGATTTTTAGAAAGTTTTGCAAATAGTCAGTAGCGCGAAAAAGTGATTAGAAGATTGCATGAAATTACTTTGATAAATAAAAGTGAGAAGATAGTTGAAAGTATATTTAATTTCGTTTTAAAAAAAAATTTGGGAGTTTTTGCGTTTTAAGGCATTTTGTGTCTTTTCTAAAAGAAGACGGAAAATTTTTGTTTTGGTTTTAAGGATAAAAAAGTTTGAAAGCTTTGTGATCAAATTGATCATTTAATTTCGGTTTATTATGATGTGATAAGCTTCGCATTTTTTCAAGCTTTTTTGTAGCGAAAACCTTGTTGAATAATAGAAAACCGAGATTTGAACATGGCATATCGCGCTTGTTGGAAACGGGTGAACTCATTAATGTTTTGGTTGTGAAATTCTCTTGATTTTTGAATAAATTCAGGGCAATTTTGTATATGAAGACTTATATTACTTATTTTACAAATTTGTTGATGCTCGCTGATTTGAGCTTCGAGGCATCGCTCGGTTTTGCCTATGTATTTTTCATTACAAATACAAGTATAATTGTATACACAGTTTGCTCTATCATATATACCGAATGTGTTTTAGCTATTGGGGTTTTCCCTGGGGAGATTGAAACGCCCCTTAAACTCGCTAACCAAGTCGCGCTCTGATTGGTTAGGCGTGAATCTCCTCGGGAAAAACCCCAAAAGCTAAAACACCCGGTATCAGTTTCAGCCTTAGCGTGCCTTGAAAATAGTTTTGTGACTTTGACGCTACGAAAAGATACATTGACTCTAAAAGTTGGGACAAATTTAGTCATTTTGTTTGTTAATTTGAAAATGTACTGTTCTATATTTCTGGACGAATAGTTAAAGGTAATCGAAATGTTTGTTTCCGGTCTATCAGGCTTTTTATCGTTTCGAAGAAAGGTTTTAACTTTATCATCGATAAGCCATTTTGGATAAGAGTTTCTATGAAAAACATCTTTTAATTTCTCTAGGCTTTCCAGGAACATAGCTTGTGAAGAGCACGCATTACGTTCCCTATGTAGTGCAGTGAAAATACCTCCTCTTAAGTATTTATAACTTATTAAGCTGTGCTTGTAGTTTGAGATTACTGTTAAATGGCCCCTGTTTCGAAATTTTATTAATTCTAAACTGTCATTTTTTAAGAATATTTTGCTGTCTAAGAAAATAAGTTCATCATTGTGGTCTATTTCCTGCAAAGTGAAATTGAGGCCTTTATCATAATTATTTATATCTTTGAGAAAAGACCTGATGGAGCTTTTTTTGAGGATAACCAGACAATTATCGACATGACGTTGATAGCTAATAACCTTACCATTGTCAATGTACTTTTTGACAACAGTCTTTTCCATCAAATGGACAAATATAGTTCCTAGGCTTGCTGATATAGCGCTTCCCATGGCTAGTCCCGACTTTTGCTTACAAGTTCCACTGGCTGATTTAAAAATGCAGTATTTTTGAAAAATATCCAATAAAAAACGCTTTAAAAGTTCACGAGGAGGTAGCGTTATCTATTAAAGGAAGTAAAAGAAGATTTTATGTTTCAAATTAAAAAAATGAGCCCCAAATCGGCCGGAAGCCGATAGAAGGGGATTTAAGGTTTTCAAGTCAAATTTGTGAAAAAATGAGCTCCAAATCGGCGGAAAGCCGATAAGAAAAGATTGTATGTTTTTAATTTAAATTTCTTCAAAAATAAGCCCCAAATCGGCCGAAGGCCGATAAAGGGGGAAAATATATTTTTAATTTAAATTTCTTTAAAAATGAGCCCCAAATCGGCCGAAGGCCGATAAAACGGGATTTATTAAATTTTTATTTATTTTTTTATTAAAATAAGCCTCAAATCGGCCGAAAGCCGATAAATAAGTAATGTATGTTTTTAATTTAAATTTCTTTAAAAATAAGCCCCAAATCGGCCGATGGCCGATAAAGGAGGTTATTATATTTTCAATTCATTTTTGTTGAAAAATGAGCCTAAAATCGGCTGAAGGCCGATAAAATGGGATATATTATATTTTTAATTAATTTTTTTAAATGAGCCTCAAATCGGCCGAAGGCCGATAAAAGGGGATTCTATGTTTTTAATTTAATTTTGTTGAAAAATGAGCCCCAAATCAGCCGACGGCCGATAAAGGGGGATATTATATTTTCAACTTTATTTTGTTTAAAAATGCGCCCAAAAAAATAAGCCCCAAAAATATTAAATTTAAATTAAATCTTCTTAAAGATTTCTTAGTTTGAAATTTGGTAATTTTCTCACAAATTTTACAATTTTCTTAAAAATTTCACAATTTTCTAAAAAATTTGACAATTTTCTAGAAAATTTGACAATTTTCTCCAAAACTTGATAATTTTCTCAAAAATTTGACAGTTATTTTCCAATTCGACATTTTTTAGAAAAATTGTCAAATTTTAAGAATAAAATTGTCAAATTTTTAGAAAAATTGTCGAATTTGGAATTAATTGTCAAATTTTTGAGAACATTGTCAAATTTTGAGAAAAATTGTCGAATTTGAAATTAAGGGGGTGGGTGTCGCTTTTTGGTACCTTTCAATCCACGGACCTCGAAACAGTTCTAGGGCAGTTGTAAAAAATCTGAGGATACTTGTTTGTAGATCTAGCCTTCGTCTAACGATTGACATTCTCAAGTCAACCTTGTTACATCACACCCAGGTGGTGAGTCTATTCTAGAGCACTAAATGGTTTTTTTTAAATCTATCTTCTTTTAGACCCCACATCCAAAGCGTGCTCAAAATACACACAAGTAGCGAATAAATGAGACAAAAAAGTGATGAGAAGGAATTTTCGATTTTTTGACTTTTTTCTTCTAGAATCTCACTAAACCGCGCGATTTTGCCAGTTTTTCGACTTCAAACTCTATCTTCTTTAGAGCGATATGCTTGTAGAATGAAGCCATTTTTCGACTAAGGTAGATAAAATTTAATGCGGTAAAAGTGATGAGAATAATTTTGAATAAAATTCTAGAATTCTAAAAATATGACTATAAGCTGAACCGGAAATGAAAAGTTCGAAAAAAAAAGTTCGTCTGATCGGAACAAAGTACCACCAAATTGAAGCTGAGATTTCACTGATCAAAAAAGTTGGCCTAACAGCTAACCAAAATTTTTAACCAATCAGCGTCAAATTCGATAACTAGGTTACATTTTTGCTTTAAAAATAATTGAAATTCTAGATTCGATTAAGACATTTCCGATAAATTTTAATGTCATGCATCGTTTTCGGTGGGTCATTTTCACCAATAAAAAATGTTCATATCATGGTGGAATAACGTTTTATGCGGTGTTAAAGCAAAAAATATTCGAATTTTGAAATTCTAGATTTTGTTCTAGCGATTGTTTTTGAAAAAATAATTGCCACCAATGAGATTCCTGGGTCAACTTTAGTCATAACACGATATTAATGTATCATAAATTAATTCTATAAAGAGCTCAAAAAAAACCCGACACCCCACCCCCTTAATTGTCAAATTTTTGAGAAAATTGTAAAATTTGTGAAAAAATTGTCCAATTCTTAACAAGAGGTCTTTGAGAAACTTTCAAAGATAAGGAAGTAAAATTTCAAAATATAGTTTTTAAAAAACTATTTTAATTTTAAAATTTTTATCAAATTTCGAAAAAAAATCGACTTTTTTAAAACTTTATTTCAAATTATTTTTCAATTATCAAATTTTTTATAAAATTTGTTAGTTTTCTTTCAAAATTAAATAATTTTTTCCTTATTTTAAAATTTCCTTTCAAATTGGCAAATTTTTTTCAAAATTAAACCTAAATTTAAAACTCTTTATTTCAAGTTAAAAAATTTCAAAAAAGTAGAAAACTTTTCTGAAAATTTGGCAATTTTTTCTGCTCATTTCTTAACAAAAATAAATAAAAAACATCAAATCCCCTATTATCGGCCTTTGGGGTTTAAATTCCCCTTTTATCGCCCTTCGGTCGATTTGAGGCTCATTTTTCAACAAAATTTAATAAAAAATATGATATCCTCCTTTATCGGTCGATTTGGAGCTCATTTTTCAGCAAAATTGAATAAAAAGCATAAAATCACATTTTATCAACTTTTTGCCGATTTGGGGCTCATTTTTCAACACAATTAAATTAAAAACATAAACTCTCCTTTTATCGGCCTTTGAGGCTCATTTTAAAATAAATTTGAATAAAAAACATAAAATCCTCTTCTATCGGCCTCCGGCGCGCCGCGGATTTGGAGCTCATTTTCCAACAAAATTAAATTATAAGTTTAAAGTTCTCTTTAATCGGCCTTCGGCCAATTTGGGGCTTATTTTTCAAAAAAATCAATAAAAAGTTTAAAACCCCTTATTATCGCCCGTAGGCCGATTTGGGGCTTATTTTTTAACAAAATTAAATTATAAACATTAAATCCTCTTCTATCGGCCTTCGGCCAATTTGGGCTCATTTTTCAACAAAATTAATTTTGAGCAACTTAATTTTTGGCCAGTCAGCAATCGGCAAAAATGTTAAATTTTTTCACAAATAAAAAATTTGAATCTGCGGATAATTTCTATCAAAATGGCGTTCTTGATCCTTTAAAATGTTTGCCTTCCACAGAAGTTCTCCTGATAAAATTGGGTAATACCTTTGAAGGGGACTACTTTGGATCACTTTGCTCAAAAAATGCTGTATTTCTACAAAATGCTCAAATTTTGCTCTCTAGCGTCCCTAGTGGTCTTTTTTTAATTTTAAAGGTCATTTTCGTCATTCCTGATATCGTTTTGCCCCAGAAATTAACTCAGTACTGTACTACGCACATAAATTGATTATAATTTAAAAAAAAGTGATTTAACGGACTCGAACCCACGACCATTGCTTCCGTGAGCAAGTGAGTGACTCCTCAGCTATTACGCCTAGTACTGATGAGAATGTTTTCTGAGTTCTGAAACCAATAATTAAAAGACAAAAACATAAAAAACTGTTTTCGAGGTTAACAATGTACGGAAATCAATCTTTCATGAAAACCGATCGAATTCCGATCCGATTTTTTTTGAGCCAACCAATCCGATCTAAAAAAAATTGAGGATACCGATCCGATCCCGATCCAAAAAAAAATTTGAGGTGACCTATCCGATCCCGATCCGATCCAAAAAAAATTTGAGGCGACCGATCCGATCCCGATCCGATCCAAAAAAAATTTCAGATTTGCCGACCCCTGGTCCGCAGAAAATAATGCAAGTGCGAATTTCTGTATTTTTTCTGTCCCGGTATGTTCAGATATCATATTAACCATAAAATTAATAATTTTCAAATTTTTCCACCGACTGGTAACAGCCTTTTTTGATCGGATCAAACTTGATCGGATCGCAGATTTAAAAAACCTGGTCGGATCGGATCAAAAACGATCCGATCAAGTATTTTTCGATCTAGATCGGACAAAAAATTTAAATTTTTATAAAGTGGGTTCTTTGATGTCATATGTTTCACGGTTGAAAAATAGAGCAGCGGCGGTCACAAACATTCCTGGGGAAGGCTTAGAATTTGGAAAATTTGAGGAAGAAAAGTGGTAGCAATTTTTTTTCTAGAATATTTTGAAATTTTTTAAAAAAAAATCTTCCAAATCGGAGCTGAAGACCAATATAAAGAGATTTCAGATTAGACATTTAAACAAAATCAGGCCTCAAAATTTTAATTTTTTGCGAAGAATTTTCTAATTTTAAACAATATTTCAAGAAAGTTTTTCAAATCTATAATTATTTATTAATTTCAAGAAAATAGTGGAAATTTGGAGAAAATTTCGAATTCTAAAGTAAAAAATAAAATGTTGAATGATTTCTGGGTTTGAAAAAACTTTTCGAATATCTTCATTTTTCCATTTTCCAAGTTAATCTTTTGCATTTGTGAAGAAATTTTTTACAAGTAGTTTGAATCATTTTTGAGAAAATTGACAAATTTCGTAAAAATTAGTGAAATTTTAAAAAAGTTTTCAGATTCAAAAATAATTATATTTATTCAAATGTTTTAGAACTGTCGAAAAAAGAAACCAATATACACAATAAGAAAGAAACTTCTAAATTTCTGATGAAATTTCGACTGCTTCGAAAAAATTCTCTTCTTTGGAAAATATTAAAATTTTAAAAAATTGTTTTATTTATATGAAAATCTATTTTTTAAATTTATTAAACAACGTTTCGCGTGAGCATCTTTCAGGTTTTTGAAATATAAGTTTTGTACGTTTCAAGAATTCAAAGATTAAAAAATCTAGAAATTTTAAAAAATCGCATATAAAAATCGTTTATTTTTTAAAAAATTATTAAAATTCAAAAAAATTTGTTCAATTTAAGAAGAAATTTAAAAAAAAATTGCAATTTCAAAGCAAATTGTTAAAATTTATAGAAAAATGCCAAATGAAAAAGATAATTGTTAAATTAAGACAATGATTGTCAAATTTTGTGAAAGAATATTGAAACTAAAAAAAAAAATTTTATTAATTTTAAGATAACTAAACATATNAAACATTTCCAAGAGCTAACAATTGTTCTTAACCCCCTTACTTATTTGAGTATTGATATCCCACTGAGGCATGAGAGCCACTTTTATGGCTCGATTTTGAAGCTCTATCATCCAAAAAATATAAGTTCCTTCGTTTAAATTATTTTTCAGTCATTGTGATAAAGGATAAACTTAACTTTATAGATTATTAAATTTAGATAATTAACACTTTGAGAACTTAATTAAGGCTGTGGAATAACGGACTTGACTCTCACTGTTCTCTAGTAATGACTATAAGATTTTTGTAATAATATCCAAATTAAATCAAATAGAGTAAAACATGGTCTTTCTTGATCTGATCTCCGATTCAAAATACCTTATCGGCTTCGTCTATAAAACGATAATTCTCACCTCTGAAATGGTGAAATTAATGGTTAACAATATGTCTGCGCGTTATATTCCCGCTCTGCTTTCTCATTCATGAGCAATTTTTCCGTTTTCAAACAAAAAGAAATAAAAAAAGTTCTACATTTAGTAGAAACATTATCATTATTTTTAAAGATGGTCAAGACAAATTCCTAAAAACCGAGTATTTAAAACCTTTTTTTTTTACAAATTAATTATGAGATAAAACTGATAAAGAAAAATTTTGAAGAAATCCGAAAAAAAGTAGGATGATATATATTTCGAACGGCTCATCGAAAAACAATTTTATTATTATTTTTCAAAAATTAATCGCAAACTCTATGGGCGATTTGAACCTTCAACTTCTTCTTCAATTATGTTTGTCTTTTCAGGTCGTTTCAAAAAAATGAAAGCCACTTTTATGGCTCCATGAACAAGAGTGTTAAGGGAGTGAGTGACGATAATTGGGCTATTTTTTGCTTGTTTTCAAGGGCGGTTTCTGAGAAACCTGGATAAATAAATTATTTTTTTTTAATATGTAGTACAACTCTTTGGAATGATGTGAGTACTACTAAGATCATTGAAAATTTTAACCCTCGCTCAGAAAATGACTTTTAGCAGGCCTCCCAAAAAGCACTAAAAAGCTATCTCCTCTTTTGTTTGATATCATTTCTTTCTGTAATTTGACAGTCAGTCTCAAATTATGAAAACGGAAATTAAATGGAGAGGTTTTTAAAATTTTGTGCCTCTAGTGGTCAAAACAGCCAATTTGGGAGGCTCACTTAAAAGCTATCTCGTCCTACATTTTTCATTGAATTTTTTGATTTATGCTGCAACCTGTTCACATAGGCTTTAAATCTGATGGAGCCATTTTTGAAAATTTTGTCTTGGGGTGTCTGAAAATGCTTGTGAATTTCTCTTTTTTTGAATAAATTTAGAAAATATCTTGTTGACAAAAACGATGAAATTTAGAAATTATTAATTTCATTTTTTCGAGGCAGTATTTTTTAAAGTAAATGAGTTTATCACAAAAGTTGATATAAAAGATAAAGATTTTATGATAAAAATTTGGAAACTGAGTAATGTGATAATCAATTACAATTCACCTTAAATTTCAGCCCGCCATTAAACTTCAGGATTTTTGTGAAAAAATCTAAGAAAGTAAGAAACAGATATGAGTCAGAATACTCCTCGGAAAATTCTCTTGGCAAAAAAGGTTGATGATAAAGGTCTGTTTGGAAACCTTCAATATCGTCACCCCATCCCTTATATTAAATGTTTTATTTACAATTGCAACTTTTCACAAAAATTTTCAAAATTTAAAGGCAATAAATCTATTCTGAGCATACACACATTGACACATAATCACACAATTAGACTTAAACCCAAGAACGCGGTAAAATCTAACTCCTCCCTGGTTTTAGTTTAACTGAACCATTATAATGAACAAAGCTTTGGCAATAAGTATGCAAAATTGTATTGGGGCTTTTTGTAAATAAATTTAAAACTTTGGTATTTAAGAATATTTTCGAAAACCTCGGGTTTTTTTACTTTTTCGTCGGAAAATTGATCTTCTCCATAAATTGAATTCTGAAATTGGCTTTAGTTTTTGAGAAAATGTATTTATTTATTTTTAATTATTGAAAGAATTGAATTTTGTAATTAAAGTTTTCTATTTTTGAATTTTAATTTTTTTATTTTCAACTTATAATTAATTTATTTTTTTATGTTAGTTTTCCACAAGTTATCTATTTTCAATTTTATCTTTGAAGCAAATTTTCCATTGTCGTTAAAATTTCATTTTATTTTGTATTTTTTCTTGATTTCTAGTTTTTGATTAAAATGAAATCAATTTTTGAAAAAAGAGTTTTGATCAAAATTTAATTTTAACAAAAATCATGAATTTGAACAATTGTTACTGTAGTAACTTCAGTTTTAAACTCTTTTTTATTTTAAATAAAATTCTTTGTGTCTTGAATTTGATTGAGATTCCTTATCAAAGATTCAAGTTGTTTTCGAAATGATTGAATTGGTCCGAGAGATTATTGTGAAAAAAATGAAATTTTCAACTCGAAAATCTCTTTTTCAAGCTTTCGGTAAGATTTTTTTAAATTAATTGATATTTGGCAAAATTTAAATTACGCATTTTTCAGAAAGAATTGTTGAAATTTTTTTCCTAGTTTTTCCTAATTTTTTAGTTTTTCTAAGGCAAATTAAAATTTATCTGTCGCAAGCTCTTTTCAAATCAGGTTGTTTTTTATACATTAAGAGAAGATCGTGCCTTCATTCAGTTTGATAATTTTGTAAAAAACACATTTAGAGACATTTAAAAGGGTTTCCTTTAAAATTAGTTAGAGGTGGTTTTAATCGTTAACCCGTTATACTCCTTTAGCTTCCAGGGATCGTTAAGCCCATCAAGCGCCCTTCAAAAATCACCACATTCAGACCTACGCCAGTAAGACAGTCGTCTATTTTATAATGACGTCAATACTTCCTTTCACCCCTCACACGCCTTTGGACTATCTTGAAAACGAAAAAAATTTCGGGAGGCAAAACGGGCGCAGAAATAACATCGTCCAATACCTATTATTCGAATATGTTCACATAGAAGTATGCAAATTTCTTTCCAAAAATATTGTTGAAACTTTCACGATAAGCCCGTGCGAAAGTTATTTTTTCCTTCTTTTTTTTTAGGATTTTCGGCCAGAAATTTCTCTAACAATATGATATTGGTGTGAAAACCGATAACATAATTATCAAAATCTGGAAGGGAGCCGCAAGTTTTTAGGAAAAGTAATGTTGGGGATTTTTTGATAAATAAGTTTTTTTGCAAGTCTCTATACGAAGAATAATTTTTACAGAGTGTGATTTTACGAAAAACTTAGAAGAATGAAAAACATTATCTCCGAAAGAATTGAACGGCAATTTTAACCCAATAAAGCCGACAAACACCAAAATCGATCAAGTGTAGAACATAAAAGTGGCACTGATTTTGAGTTTTCGGCTGTTTAGCAATATTTTTCAAAATTTTGCTGCAATATGTTGGTACGGTCGCGGCGTCATGCAATAATTGTTTTTGTAAGCGATCGAGATAATCAGTATTTCAAATCTGAGACGCAGTTATGAATAGCTAAGAGTTGTTGACTTGTTAATTTGTTATTATGTGGATTACACCCGCCCCAAGAGTTACCAAATCCTAAATATGTGGAATGAACAAACAAACGCAAGATATAGCACCCAATCCAAACCGCATGATTACGAATAGGCCGATTATCATTGGTCAGATTAGAGAAGGATCAACCAATCAAATGCTCAGATTTCAACATTTTTCAAATATTTGAATTTTGGTACTTGAGGCGGGTATCCCATATGTCTTGTTAAAAATGTATCGTTTTCAAGAAATACAAGGTGACGTGAATCTCTCTTTTTCTCTCGTCTAGTTATCGACGTTCACAGACTTCGAAAATTTGAAAATATTATGTGTTATTCACTTAAGGGCCTCGTGCATTTGGGCGATATTGCACTTTTTTTCATTTTTGTTGTCTCATTGGGAAACTTTTGGCCACTTTTAATTTTGCGATAAAAGGTTTGAACAAACTGTAAGTTACGCACTATTTGACTCACTTTGTATAATCTGATTTTTTAGAATCGATTTATTTACTTTATAATCGTCTTTAAAATCAAAATTCTAAAAACGCGTTTGTGCTACTTTAGGTGCCATAATAACATTAAATTTATTTATTTATTAATTATAGAAAGCTTCAAAAAAATGGTTCTCGACCCCAATCGAAATATTGATTATAATTTAATTTTATATTGATTTCTAGCGTCAAAATCCGAAAATTAAAAATTTGATACGAAATTTTTAAGGCGACATCGGAAAGAAATATTTTATTTTCATGAGTTTAATTCATTAAATTTCACGTGGGTGGATAGTCGGCTTACCAATTAGAGCAAGTCTCGGTGAATAATTTTTTTTTAATTTTTGATTTTAGAGGGCTTAAGTTTAATTTCGCGCAACGTATGATTTCATTCAAAAAATAGATTTGCAATATAAACAAAGAGCGAGAAACAAAAACGTAGACATGTTCAAATATTGGAAAGTAGGCATTCCTAATATTTTCAGCTAAGGATTCCAGAAAAATTAGTTTGAAAAAATTAGTTTTTGAACAAGAAAATGAGGAAAAATTTCAAAAATATTTCCAAAAGTTTAGAACCAAAATCTCAAAAAAGTGGTTATATGATTTTTCAAAAGCATAATAAAAGATATGTGGTCACTACGCGAAAAGTTAAAGTAGCCATCATGAAGAGTTTTCTTGTTGATTTAATCATAATGCAAAAAATTATTTGAACAAAATAAGGCATTTTTTTTGATAATGTCGGAGTTTTTTTCAAAAATTTTTCATAATTGTCGAATTCGAAAGTTTAAATTTCGAACTCACAATTTCTCTTTGAAAGCGATAATTCGAAAATTCTGTAGTTACAAAAAGTTGCTTGATTATTAAACATCATTTGAGGATATTGAGAAGAATATTAAACCCAGTAAAAATTTTTCATCAAGAGCCCCAAGTATCGCGAATATCCGTATCTGTCCAAATGCACACAAGGCCCTTAATTCTGATCTTTGAAACTCAATCAGTGACCAAATAAGTAAATTGATATCTTTTTTCAGTCTTTTTCCGTCATAAAGCGATTCAATAGCAGTGCCTTTCAGATAGGTTTTGGATGTGAGGCGAGTTCTCGTTTCTGGGTGTGAGGAGTTACAAAATACAAAACTTATCTCTTTTGTCCCGAATCAACATCGATCAAATACTGATCGGTCGGGACGAACAGAAAAACACCTGATCGAATCGCGACTTGATCTGGCGGGAGGCAGATTCAAAAAACCTGATTCGGATTCGAACTTGATCTGCATCCGCATTTCCAGAACCTGCGAATCGGATCGAAAAAAGGTGCGATCCTGATGCGGATAACGATCAGTGTCAGCCCGGACTGCCGCTGGGTCATTAAAATGTCGACTTTGAATATCATTACGGGCGGCTCCTGGTCATTTTTTTACATGTTTTTAACGGGTGTGTGGCGACTCTGATTTGACATTTTCTCGGTTGAAATATACTGAATAACTAACGAGTTCATGAAGAAAAACGAAATGCTGGATTTGTAGATCCTTCCTTGAATCTTGCGAAAAGTACATCACGCAAATTATTTTGGACCCAAGTACACCCAATAGTACAGTTATGCGAACAAGGGTGGGTGACATTTTCTAAACTGCAAAAACTATCTCCATCCCAGAACGGTAACCTATCAAATTTGCAGCTCAAATTCTTTAACAGACCCACGTAACCCCGGTAGATATGTCCAATCTTTCTCCACGCGCTTTTTTTTGATCCGGCAAACGAAACATTTCCTAGAACCGGCCAAATAACCGGAACGATTTTCAACAATTCAGGACATCAAAATCTATCTCCTCCCTAGGACATATTTGCAAAATGGCTCAAAATTTGTATCAAGGTATAATGAAGAACTAATTGGTAAGACGACCTCTACGAGCTTTTCAATTCCAGCTAAAACTCAAATTAATTGATTTTTTTGGGTCATTTTCCCAGAAGGAATTTCCAAAAAAAAGTTGCTTCGATTGTTTCTACAGTAAGGCTCAAAAGAGCCAGTTGAAACACTGATGAGAAATGTGGCTTACGTCCAAGTCGATATTTGACAGGTTTTTAGTCGAGGCAATTTGAGCAAACGTTGTTTTTAACTTCATGCTTCAAAAAATACTTAAAAAAAAAACGAAAAAAATGCAAAAATTTCGAAATTTTTTTTTTTTGATGATTGGTTCTTAGTACACTTAATTATATCAACCCGTATCATTTGGAGCATTTTCAGTGGCCTCTAAGGCCGTTTATAATATCAGGAGGCGCGTAGCCCCTTAAGGGGTATATCGACTCTGATTTGACATTTCGAGTGACGATATATACTCGAAAACTAAACAGTTCATGAGAAAACCGAAAATGCTAAATTTGAATCTATCTTTTGATTCTTGCGAAAAAATACAATCACAAATTATTTTTAGCCATTACACCAAATAAGGTACAGTATCGTAAACAGGGGTGAACTTTTCCAACTGCAAACACTATCTCCTCCCAACGGTATATCCATAATCAAGCTCAAATTTTCCACAGATTTCACGTACGGGAGTATGGCCATTTTTACCTTTGAGTTCTTTTTTTGATCCGGCGGACTGAACATTCTAGAACGCCAAATACCGACAGATTTTTCGCAATCTTCAAGACTTCAAGAATCTATCTCTCTCCGAGGATATATTTGCAAAATGGTCAATTTATAACAAGTATTCCTAGAACAATTGTAAAATTCCCTACGATCGCTTTTTGCGAATTTCCGAGCTAGAACTCGAAATAGATTTTTTGTTGGTCATTTCTAAAAATTTCCGAAAAAAAAAGTGCTTCGATCTTTTTTCGAAAGTAGGCTCCAAAAGATAAGCCAGTGAATACACTGATGAATAAGTTGGCTTACGTCAAGTCATATTTTGAAGTTTTAGTGGTCAAATTCCGAGCAAAACGTTATTTTTAACTCATCTTTTTAAAAAATACTTAGAAAAATTATCGAAAAAAATCGAAAAATTTCGAAATTTTTTTTTTATTTGATATTGGTTCTTATACACTTAATCATCACCCCGTATCAATTGGAGGCATATTTGCTTGCCTAAGGCATTTTTAATGCAGAGTCGATATAGCCCCTTAAGCCAAACATTTTTTATTTAATCGGCTTTACAAAACAATCTCATCCGATAACATGCAGATAGCCTCAGAACTAAGCACAAAATATTCTTGTGAGAAAACTAAAAAAAAAAAATTGGTTCATCGGGACCAATTTATTTCAATCTTTTTTTGAGATTACTGAAAGTTGTTATAATAGTACTAGTGTTTCTTCAAAAAGTTGGTAAAAATCGTCGGATTCCGGACCAATGTTTTTAAATTCAATTATTCATCAGAGTATTTGTGCTACTGTTTAAAGTATCTAAGGATTCAATCGATGAGTCGTTTCCCAAAAAGCTGAAATTAAATGAAATTTTGGCAACAAATCTAGTAAAATATGATCAGGAGCCCCCGTAATCGAATATAACAGAATGTCATAATAATGTATCAGTATTATTCTGTCGTGTTTTTATTAAAACGGATTTCTAGAATTTACTATCTTTTGTATGTAAGTTTGTTTAACTTACTTGACTTTTAAAAACAAATCTTGAACAGATACTTTAATTAAAATAAATAGTGAAACTGTCGAATAAGAAATATGAAATTGTGAATTATATATATATTAATGCAGAATGCCAAAGAATTACAGATTCAAAATGAATTATATTGCTCAGAAAAAGCTTGTGTTAGGGGGTAGTGTGATCCGGTAGATCTGACTTTCAATCACGCCATCAGAACAAATCTAGGGCAGTTGTTAAAATTCTGAGGATATTGTTTGTAGATCTAGCCTTCGCTCTAACGATTACACAATCTCAAAGTCCAATACTTGTTACATCACACCAACCAGGTGGTGAGTCTATTCTAGAGCACTAAACGTTTTTTTAAATCTATCTTCTTTTAGACCCCACATACAAAGTGTCTCAAAAATCTACACAAGTAGCAAAAATGAGAGCAAAAAAGTGATAGAAGGAATTTTTCGATTTTTGACTCTTTTTTTTCTAGAATTTAATGCGACGCCGATATTTGCCAGTTTTCGACTTTCAAACTCTATCTTCTTTTAGACGGAATGTTTAGAAATGAAAAGCCATTTTTTATTGACTAAGGTAGTAAATATAATGCTGGTAAAAGTGATGAGAAGGAATTTTTGAAATAAAATTCTATAGACTCTAGAAAATTGAATGAAAGGAACCGGAAATGAAAAGTTTGAAAAATTCGTCTTGATCGGAACAAAAGTACCACCAAATTGAAGCTGAGATTCACGTATCAAAAAGTTGGCCTTACAAGTAATCAAATTTTTAAACCAATCAGCCCGTCAATAATTGCATAATTAGGCTTTAAAACATTATATGCGTTAAAAATAATTGAAATTTCTAAGAATTCGATTGACATTTCCGAATAATTTTAATGTCATGCATCTGTTTTTCGTGGGGTTCATATTCACCAATAAAAATGTTCAATATCATGGTGGAAATATCCGTTTTCTGCGGGTTAAGCAAAAAAATATTCGAATTTGAAAAATTCTATGATTTTGTTCTATGTATTGTTTTGAAAAAAAATAAATTGCCACCAATGAGATTCCTTAGTCCAAACTTTAGTCATAACCGATATTAATTTATCATAAATTATTCTGAATAGGGGGGCGTCTAAAAAATTACGACACCTAACCCGCCGTTAAGCGCCTAAACAATTCACGTACAAGAAAAAGCATTAAATAGTATAGCAATGATTGTCTAAAATTTTAAACCTGGTATTCCGTTACCTCTCCACCTGTTAAAATTAGTGATAAATATGAAAACGCAACTGGAACTGTCCCTGGTAGAAGTTCTTCCGAACCTATACAAAACAAAAACCTCAAAAAGAACTTTGAACCCGTTTTAAAATATCCTTAAAACTTAAAGTCCTAAATTGCCATTTATAAAAATGAATAATCAAATTGAATGTGCGTGTGATAAACCTAACCAATTTTAACGCGTTTAAGACAATTAGTTTAGAAAACCGTCTTTATAATTCTGAAACGCTCTTTTACCAGACAGCGGTAAAAAAACTGATAAGGCTAAAAAATGAAAAAAAAATTCACGAGTTTAATAAAATGTACTGTCCATGAATTGGAACGAAATGTACATATTCCGAGGAAAGTTAAATGATTACTACTGATGTATTGGGAAATAATCTTAGCGGGTTGGGTCATAATATCGGATTAAACAGACACAGAAACTTTTTAAACAACTTGATATTGTATTTCTAAAAGTCCAATCAGACTAGAAAAGCGGGGATTACCCGAAATATCTATTGCAGGCCTAAAAGGCCACCATTCAATAACTGCCCACTAAAATTGAGAATGTAAACATGTCGAACCCTAGAGTAAAAGTTTTTTAAAAATTTATGCATGAAAAAGACAATTTGATGATAGCTTAAGGTNCACAAAATTGATATAAAAGATAAAATTTTAGATAAAAATTTGGAACTGATAATTTGAAATCACATACAATTTCACCTTAAATTTCAGCCCCCATAAACTCGTTTTTTTGTGAAAAAATCTAAAAATTAAGAAAAGATATGAGTCAAAATACTCCTCGGAAAATTTTCTACAAAAAAGGTTGATGATAAAGTCTGTTTGGAAACCTTCAGATATCGTCACCCCATCCCTTATATTAAAATGTTTTATTTACAATTGTCAAACTTTTCACCAAAAATTGTGTCAAAATTTAAGCAATAAATCTAATTCTGAGAGGCATACACACATTGACACCATAATCAACACAAGTAAGACTTAAACCAAAACGGGTAAAATCTAACTCCTCCCTGGTTTTAGTTTGAACTTGAACCATTAATGAAAAAGCTTTGGCAATAAAGTATGCAAAATTGTTATTGGGGCTTTTTGTAAAAAATTTATAAATTTGTATTTAAGGAATATATTCGAAAACCTCGGGTTTTTTACTTTTTCGTCGTGAAAATTATCTTCTCCATAAATTGAATTTGAAATTGGCTTAGTTTTGAGAAAATGTATTATTTATTTTTAATTTTTGAAAGAATTGAATTTTGTAAATTAAATTTTCTATTTTTGAATTTTAATTTTTTTTATTTTCAACTTTTAATTAATTTATTTTTTTATGTGATTTTCTCATCAAGTTTATCTATTTTCAATTTTAATCTTTGAAGCAAAATTTTCCATTGTCGTAAAATTTCATTTTATTTGTATTTTTTCTTGATTTTCTAGTTTTTGATTAAAATGAATCAATTTTTGAAAAAAGAGCATTTTGATCAAAAATTTTAATTTATTAACAAAATTCATGATTTTGAACAATTTTACTGTAAGTACTCAGTTTTAAACTCTTTTTTTATTTTAATAAAATTTTTTGGTCTTGAATTTGATTTGAATTTCTTATCAAAGATTCAAGTTTTTTTAGAAATGATTGAATTTGTCCGAGAGTTTATTGTGAAAAAAAATGAAATTTTCAACTCGAAATCTCTTTTTTCAGCTTTCGGTAGATTTTTTAAATTATTGATATTTTTGGCAAACTTTAATTACGCATTTTTCAGAAAAATGTTGAATTTTTTTCCTAGTTTTTCCTAATTTTTTAAGTTTTTCTAAGGCAAATAAAAATTTATCTTTCGCAAGCTATTTTCAAATAGGTTGTTTTTTTATACATAAGAGAAGATACTGTGCCTCATTTCAGTTTGATAAATTTTGTAAAAACACGATTTAGAGACATTTTAAAGGGTTTCCTTTAAATTAGTTAGCTGGTTTTATCGTTAACCGTTATACTCTTTAGCTTCCAGGGATCGTTAAGGCCCATCAGCGACCTTCAAAATCACACATTCAGACCACGGCCAGTAAAACATCGTCTATTTTTTATGACGTCAATACTCCTTTCACCCCTCACACCCTTTGACTATCTGAAAACAAAAAAAAATTTCGGGAGGCAAAACGGCGCAGAAATAACATCGTCACAGACCTATCATTCGAATATGTCATAGAGTATGCAATTTCCTTTCCAAAAATATTGTTGAAAATTTTACACGATAAGCCGTTCGAAAGTTATTTTTTCCTTCTTTTTTTTTAGGATTTTCGCCAAAATTTCTCTAACAATTAATTGTGTGAAAACGATACATAATATCAAAATTCTGAGGGAGCCAGTTTTTAGGAAAGTATTTGGGGATTTTTTTGATATAAGTTTTTTTTGCAGTCTCTATACGAAGAATAATTTTTTCACAAGTGATTTTTACGAAACTTAGAAGAATGAAAAACATTATTCTCCGAAAGAATTGAACGGCAATTTAACCCAAATAAAGCCGACAAACACAAATCGATCAAGTGTAGAACATAAAGTGGCACTGATTTTGAGTTTTCGGCTGTTTAGCAATATTTTTCAAATTTTGCTGCATATATTTTGACGCGCGGCGATATGAATAATTGTTTTGTAAGCGATCGAGATATCATATTTCAAATCTGAGACCAGTTATGAATAGCTAGAGTTTCACTTGTTAATTTGTTACTTATGTGGATTACCCGCCCTCAGAGTACAAATCCTAAATATTTGAATGATACAAACAACGCAAGATATTAGCACCCAATCAAAACCCATGATTACGGAATAGGCCGATTTCATTGGTCAGATTAAGAAAGGATCAACCAATCAAATGCTCAGATTTCACATTTTTNAGCTCACTTTGTTTAATCTGATTTTTTTCAGATCGATTATTTTTACTTTATAAATCGTCTTTAAAATAAACATTCTAAAAACGCGCGTTTGCTACTTTAGGTGCCTAAATTACATTATAATTTATTTTTTATTAATTAGAAGCTTCAAAAAATGGTCTCGACCCCAATCGAAAATTTATATAATTTAATTTTATATGATTTCTACGTCAAAATCGAAAATTAAAATTTAATACGAAATTTTAGCACATCGAAAGAAATATTTATTTTCATGAGTTTAATTCATTAAATTTCACGTGGTGGATAGGTCGGCTTACCAATTAGGCAAGTCTCGGTGAAATAATTTTTTTTTAATTTTTGATTTTAGAGGGCTTAAGTTTATTTCGCGCAAACCGTATTTTCATTCAAAAAAGTATGATTCAGAGTATAAACAAGAGCGAAGAAACAAAACGTAGACATGTTTAAATATTGGAAAAGTAGGCATTCCTAATATTTTCAGCTAAGGATTCCAGAAAAATTAGTTTGAAAAATTAGTTTGAACCAGAAATGAGGAAAAATTTCAAAATATTTCCAAAAAGTTTAGACCAAAAATCTCAAAAAAGTGTTATATGATTTTTCAAATAGCATATAAAAATATGTGGTCACCTACGCGAAAAGTTAAAGTAGCCATATTGAAGAGTTTTTCTTGTTGATTTGAAATAAATAATGCAAAAAATATTTGAACACAAAATAAGGCATTTTTTTGATAATGTTCGGGGTTTTTTTCAAAAATTTTTCATAATTTGTCGAATTCGGAAAGTTTAATTCGAACTCACAATTTTCTTTGAAAGCAATAATTCGAAAATTCTGTAGTTACAAAAGTTGCTTGGATTATAAACATCATTTTGATGGTATATTGAGAAGAATATATAAACCCAGTAAAAAGTTTTTCATCAAGAGCCCATATCCGCGAATATCCGTATCTGTCAAAATGCACAAAGGCCCTTAATTCTATCTTTGATCTCAATCAGTGACAAATAAGTAAATTGATATCTTTTTCAGTTTTTTCGTCATAAGCGTTCAAGGTAGTGCCTTCAGATAGGCTTTTGGATGTGAGGCGAAGTTCTCGTTTCTGGGTGTGAGGAGGTTAACAAAATACAAAACTTTTTTTGTCCGATCTACATCGAAAATACTTGATCGGATCGGGAGAAAAACATGATCGGATCGAACTTGATCGGATGGCAGATTCCAAAAACCTGATCGGATCGAACTTGATCTGATCGCATTTTTCCAGAACCTGATCGGATCGAAAAAAAGTCGATCCGATCCGATACGATCAGGTTATGCCGACCCCTGGTCTTAATGTCGACTTGATATATCAATTACGGGGGCTCCTGG
>SCLH01001524.1:23039-43797 GCA_004367855.1 Oikopleura vanhoeffeni | reverse complement strand
AAGGATCGTATACATACCAGTTTTAGGTTTCTGCCGTCAAAATCCAGGGAGGAGTAGTATTTTCCCCGAGGCACTCAAAATAAGGCCAAAAAACAGTTTTTTGCTCATTTAAGCGCCGGATGAAATTTTTTGAGTAAAACTGAACTTGGGGTTCTGCCCACGTTCTCTGTGGTCAATAAAAGCTATAAAAGTATTCTCTATCTTCAAAACTCAGGGAGGAGTAGGCTTTTGAAGTGAAAATAGTGCCACTTTTGAAAGGTCGTTCCTGATTGGTCGGCCAATCAGAGGCCTTCGATTTGTTTTGTGAAAGCAAGATTAATGTTCAATTATCCCTAAACTGAAATACAAATGTTCGTGCTGTTTCTAGTACTTCATTGAGGCGACGCTGAAAACCCTGTTTTTGGCCTTAAAATGCTCCCTTAAGCAATGTATATAGTCGTTTCAAGATCAATAAGTACTAGAAAAATAATACTTAATGGGCGCATAACTACCTAGGTAGTTATGCACATTAACTTTTTTGTCATGTTTACATGAGATCTGACTACAATATAGGCTATAATAGGACAAATTTGCAGAAGAAGTTAGAGAGTTAGGGAGAATAACTAGACGGTAGGCCAAACTAATTTTTATAAATTTTATTTTTAATAAGATTAACAGATGCAGTTTAGCCTTAACCGTTAGTCGTCCAGGTTATTTAACTCCTACAATGGCAAACTACTTCTGGACTCACAATGTTTTAGATTCATTATCAAAATAAATTTTTCACTTGTTAATATGGTAATTTAAACAATCGTATGGAAACAAAATGTAAAAAAAAAGTAATTTAAAGGCATCAAATGGTGATAAGAAAATATAAAAATTTCTCTTTTTAGCACGATTCACAGAATTAAGGGCATAAGTAATACTAATCAAGGCTTAATTTGACATTTTGAAATTTGTAGTATTAAACGTACAATGCGGTGCTAAAACTGCAAAAAAAATTGCATGTTTTTATTAAAATTTCACAGATCAGCTCCTTAAAATAAACAAAAAACATAAACTATTTTTTAATGACCAAGTTTTCAAGCAACTTCAATCGTTAGAGAGCTGTAAGTACCCAATAAGAATCACTCGCTGAATGGAAATTGGCACTAGGTAATTAGACGACGTCAGAGACAAAATAGTCAAATTTTTGAGATTTCACAAGGGAGAAATCCGTAACATAGATTGACCCATAGTTGCTAATATTTTTCATCAGAAAGTCGACTCTTTCGCTCTTTTTTAGGGGTACTTACAAGTTTCTACGATGAACTTTGAAATTTACGGTAATTTTATATACGGTTAACAATATACGGTATTTTGAAAAAGTACTCAAATTACATAAAAACAACTTTGAGGATGATTTTCAAACGTTTTTAAGACTTTTCGTAGGGCAGTTTTTTTTAATTTCTTTGGACGCGTCCTACTAAAGACACTTAACTGTATACTATGTATAATATTACATGTACGAACTGTAGTTGAATATTCAAAATTACGTAGGTCTTGGCCAAATCTCGGCCTTTTTGCCTATGTGACGACTCTTCGTTTTCTTCTTATAGGCGTGTTTTTGCTATTTTTTAATCGCGATAAAGAGCCAAAAATTGACTGATTGACAATACATGTTAATTATTTAACAGTCACTTTCCGTTATTTTTAATAAAAATAAATTGATCAACAGCAAAACTGCTGCTTTTATGCTTATCCATTAAATCAGCTAATACTTTTAAATAAATAAAAAGTTCTGTACGGTTCTCTAGTGGTTGATCTTATCAGGAGCAGTTAACTATAGTAATCTTTGAAGAAGATAGGCGTGTCATTTAAAGTTTAAATTTTAAACTGTTTATCTATAATATTCTCTGGGTTAAATGTGTTTTATGGCGGGTATACAAAACGTAAACCACCATGACATTTTTTCGCTCGTTTTGTCTTGTACAAATATTTTTATCTCTATTNTTGACATCAACTTATGACGCCTTAGACCCGATCTCCAGAAATGGTGTGTTATGAGTTGGAGATCAGTGTTCTGAACGGGAATGGAAACTTCATCCCAATTCAGAACAAAAAATAAGTTTATGCCGAACTAACTACCAGGCAAATTGGCTTAATAACACACCAAAAAATAAAATGTTACTGATTCAAACCCAAAAGAAAAGTTAATGGGCGCATAACTACCCAAGGTAGGTCTCTGGCATAAACACACAAAAAGAGTTTCTGGCAGGTTAACTACCCGACCGTCCGCGCCAGGGGTCGGCAATCCTAGGACAGGCACAGAAAATTTTGAAATTTCCTCCCTCAGGACAGGACAGATACCTGTTCTAGGACAGGACAAAAAAATTTGAAATTTGCCTGGACAGAAATTTTAAAATCTTGTGCCGACCCCTGGGTCAACCTTATAAAAAGAGAACTATTTCCAGAAAAGTTAAATTAGAAGTTTTTCTTTCTATTTTTTGTTATCTTAGAAACTATAAGGTCGCTTTTTTTTTTAGGTCGCCCCACCTAAGGGGTAAGAAACTTATAATTAAAAAATCTCTCTAAGCTGAAAAATAGGGTCAATTTGTTAATACAAATCGTTTCACAAAAAACTCACGATTTCTTAGATATTCATATTAAGGTTAAATAACTACAATTATTTTACAAAAATTTTTTCTAATAAATAACAAATATTCTACTTTATACGATGTTTGAGTGATTCATAAAACTTGCAAGTGCTGGACTCTCGAACCCAAGACCTTTCGGATAAGAATTACATGTTGTCTGACGCACTACAACACTCGCCGCCACACTGCGTCAAAAATATTAATCTGAAACTTTATTAAAAACCTGTTAAAATAAAAGCTTGAATTTTTTTTAATTTTTGAAAAAAATCCCTTTGGTCCGCTAGAGGTTGTCCGCCTTAGACAGAATCACAGTATTTTTTTTGTTCTATATCTGCCTAATCAGCGATTTGAAAATTTTCTTCAGTTTTATCGCATTTTTCCCCCACATTACTCAAAATCCCCGAAATCTCAGCTTAATTGGAGCAAATTTAGAGGCCATTTTCACCTTCTGAGAATGTTGAATGCGATGACGTGGGATATTTTAAAATGAACATTATCCGTTGGCAACCCAGCCAAACAAAATGAAATAATAATAATAAATATTACTGTCAAGTTGGTCTAAGCGGACGTTTAGAAACATTTTTGTCATAAAATTTGAACATACTATCCGAAAACTATAGGTTATATTTTTAGATACACATTGTTATTTCTAAAAAGAAGTTTCTGCGATCATTTGGCTGATTTAAAAAGTGGCTTGAGACCTACTCTTCTCACCCCACCCTATTGTTTTTCATCGTTCTAGTGTACACCTTTATTTTAAGTGTACACCGAATATACCCTATTGAAAGGTTAGACCTAGGGTTAGGGAAACTGTGTGTCCGGTGTACACTTTATTATAGTTGTAGACTAAATATTTCCTATATTGAAAGGGTTAGACCTAGGTTAGGGAAACTGTGTCCAGTGTTTAATGATGAACAACGGTGCAAAAATGTTGTCAGTGAAAAAATAGGCGTTGGGACCCTATTCCTTCTTGCACCAACCCTAGTTTTTTCTTGACAAACAGTTTTGCATCGTTTCCAGTGTACACCTTAATTTTTAGTGTACACTGAATATATCCTTATCTTGAAAAGGTTAGACAAGGTTAGGGAAACTTGTGTCCAGTGTACACAGTTGAGAAGTTTTTTTGTCAATAGAAAATAAATCATATAGATTCTAATAGAAAAATAAATCTTCATTGGTTCAGCCGTACGAAGCCATGCAAATCTCAAAAATACTTACCCTAATTTTTTTTATAAAAATTTTTAATTTTTAATTTTCAATAGTCTTAATTTTTTAAAAGTTTTATATTTTTACATATTTAAATCCTTACTTTAATTTTTAAAAATAATATTTTTGAAGTTTTGTTTCTTTTTATTTATATTTTCTGAAATGTTCTGAATTTTCCTACATGTACATTTCATTTGGAACAGTATTTTGAAGGTTATTAAATAATTTTTATGATAATCCTACTTATCCGGGATAAGGTTAATAATCTCCTTGGCGCTACTCGCGCCACAATACAATATTTTTTATTTCTTTGTTTGCCGCAGCCCATTTAGCCGCCTTGAGAAAATGCCGCGGTCTCGAAAAAAGCCCCAGAGAAACACGCCACCTCGGGCAGAACTGCAACTCCACCTACGCTCGATCTCTGGCCATCGTGTGAGAAAATCATTTTTTTGTAAATAATAAACTTCCCCGGGGAAAAACTCGAATTAAGCGCTATTACTTATTTACACACGCTTCTGAAAGTCGTGCCAATGTACGATTTGGTCAAAAAAAAATTTGCAAGAAAAATTTCACGAAAAAATTGTGAAGGTATACTTTTTTTTTTAGAACACCCAATCAGTTGTCGCGATCATTGAGCAACGGTAAACAAGATTATCGCAAACGTGATTTTTGCATCCAAAGACAATAAAAACTCAAGCCAGAATGTTTTATTGATTTTTGAGGATGTCCGGTTTACGGTAAGTTGACCGGGTAAAGTCTAAAAGACGATTCTGAGAACCGCAACTTCTCTCGAAGTCAATTTATTTGGCATGAATGCAACTGGTGCTCAGGGAAATTTTTTGGCATATTTTTTGTTCATATGACAACCGGTGAAATTATAGCCGATTGTAAAATATTATGCGGGAATTTCACCAGATGATAATTCCTTCCGTGGTGATGGGGTTACTGCTCGGGCCTCTGATTCTATGTTGTTGGCGGTTCGAAATCCCGGCCAAGTTCATACTTTTTTTGTTATAAACTATTTATGATTTTTTTACTTGAAAAATAAGAGTTAGGCGCAGTTCGACCGCCTTGAAGGCGCGTAATATGACAAAAAAATTTGCCAACCATTTTTTCTCAATAAACACCCAGGGGAGTATATTTTCCAGCTCGCAGGTCCCTTGATGTAAAAATACAGAAAGAACTGTAATTTGACCTTTTAGCGGCTGCCACATGACAAATGAAATTTGTCAAAAATTTCCGACAAAAAGGTGTACCGAACTGCGAAAAAAAAAGTTAGCTTCGAATGTGTGTGGGTGTTCTCAGGAATCGTCCTTTTAGACCTTTACCTGGTCAATAGCCGGTTAAACCGGACATTCCGTCAAAAAAATAAAAAATATTCTGTCTTGCGATTTTTAATGTCTGTTGGATTGCAAAAATCCGTTTGCGATATTCTTGTTGCCGTTCTCAAATGATCGCGACAAAACTGATTGGGTGGTTTCTAAAAAAATAAAGTTTAGCCTAAGAGAGGAAAATCCAATTTTTTGATGTTAAATGATAAACTTTTAACCAGGTAAAAACTCGAAATTAGCCAAGACTATTAACAAGCTACAAAATCGTGCAAAAAGCACGATTTTTTTAGGAAAAAAAAAGTGCAAGCAAAAATTTACCACGCCCGGGACACCCTAACTTACTATACTATAGTTATATATATAATTGTAAACAAAAGTTTGAGTACAAATACCGTGACCGCTGTAATAGCCAAAAGTATAGCTTGGAAAATAGACCAATAAAATTCCATTCTTCCCCAGTTGATACTTTTTAAACCCCAAACCCATTCATGCCATCTCCAAGAAAATATCAATATAGAAATAAGCGTACAAATCCAACTAAATTAATTTTACTGGAAAATAAGAACTTCAGAACTAGACATTGTTGGAAATAATCACTGTTAAATATCCAAATTTTAAACAAAGAAACAAAATTTTCGATGTAAAATTGGTATTTTCAAAAATTAATTTTCGGCCTCTGAGACGGTTTGAAAAATAATAATCCAAATAAAACTTCAATTCTGCTAGGATTTATAGACCGTATACAAAATTAAACTCAATTTTTTTAGACTTCCGGTTTTTCGGATATCCGGTTGTGAAAATCTCAGAAATTGGATAGGTAAAACTTCTAGAATACATTTTTAATTTGTTTCATATATTCATCTAAAAATCGTAGTTGGAGAAACTTTTCTTTTGGAAGTCTACTGTTTTCAATTGAAAAGAAGTCTACTGTTTTACATTTGTTAAGAAGTTCTTTAAAAACCTTTTGGTCCCTTTTAGGAATAATTTTTGGAATTTGACTTGATAAAAAAAAAAATTCTACCAGATACTGTATCTGAGATACATCCGTTAAGATTTTCATACACCAAATGTAACATTTAGCGTCGGATCCAAAAACTAAATATCAGCGATGCGTGCAAATGCGTAGATGTAAAAACCGCATAAAACCCGATAAATTAGCGGCTTTTCACTAGAAAATGACCAATTTTGAAAAGCATACCTGAAATTTGTACATGCTAGAACGAATTTGTATTTTGCGCCAGCAACATGGGCAAAATTGGCGTCACAAATAATAGAAGCAGTCAGAGCACATAATAATGAAATAACTTTTGCGATTCCAATTCTGGTTCTACAATAAGCAATAATGCCACCGAGCATTGATTCACACACTCCCTTACAGCCCATGTTATTATCAATCTAAACAAAACAATTATTTACTTTAATAAAAATAATATACTTATTATTAATAATTATAAATAATTTAAAACAAATAACGTGTAATATATCTTACAGATAGACTATCTGAGATAGTAGATATTTTATGAAAAACACTGTTGGTTTTTCAAAAAAAAACGAAAATTTCAGATCGGAAAATGAAGTACACCTTACTCTTGACAATAAAGTTTTTGCTGAACTAATTTTAAGTTATGTCATACTAAAATATGATTTTGAAATCTTTGGAATTCCATCATCGTAGTATTTCTGTTATAATTCAAACCACGATAAAAAATTTGAAAGCGCTAAAGTGAAAAATCGTTTTCGTTTTTTCGGAAAAATTTTAAAATTTCGATTTTAGTTTGCAAATAAAAATTTAACTCGGTGGTTGAGTCCTTCTGGCATCCAATTTAGACTCCAATAAATTATTTGCAATAATGCTTTTGTTTCATGACATTTTTCCTAGAAGACATTTGCTACATTTCGAGCCTCTGATATTTTCTATGACATTATTTAAATGAATCTCTTAAGGTGTTTTCTAGATCCTTTCTTAAATTAAGCCTGTACGTGTAATGACTTTCCAAGATTTTTCTAAAAAAACATTCATCTTGTTTTTTTCATAATATGTAAGTTTATGAATAAATAATTATTTAAAAAATATATTTTTTTATACATTCCAATAATAATTGTGAAGTAACAAAGAATGAAGTGAAATGTAATTAAAATATCGATGAATCATTTTTTCGATTGATTTAACGACTTTTTTTAAGTCATGGTACCGTGCAGAAAATATGTTTATTATGTCACATACGTAGCGGCTACGTATGTGCGTGACAATTATGCGTTTCGTAAATGTGAATCCTCTTATTTAAATAGTATGACTTCGGCCGTACTTTCTGTATGAGAGAATTCCCACCGTACGGTTTTTCATAATTGTTTTGCACTGTATTTAAATTTTTCCTAAAAAACGTGAATTTTTTATGAGTATTTCGAACTTGAAATTATTTTTGTGCCCATATCGCCAATTTTCCTGACAGGAGACCCTGTATAAAACCACCTTAGGTAGTTTTTTTTTAAAGGAGGTCACCCTTCTCATGACTATCACGGGAAAACCATAGCTGATATCGAGAAATGGTTTTTTGCATTCAACTGCTAACTAAAAAAGCTCAATGTAGAAATTTTATGAAGTTGATTTGACATCCGGTTCACCGGATATAAACCGGAAAGTAATTTTTTGGTAGGTTCGAATCTCGGTGGGCCCAGAATTTTTTTTTAAATCAGCCGGAAAGTTGAATTTCTATGCTTTTTCGTTCTTATATCACGATTNTTTACTTATTTGCGTACTGTATCAACGTTTAGTCCCACGAAAAATAAATAATTTTCATAATTTATGTTCCGATATATTTTTTTACGGGTTTTTGCTCGTCAAAAACACGATCAGAGTGAGCGCCACCCTCACTTATGGCGCTGTCACTTTTGTTCTAAGCAGATTTTCAGGAAACCACTACGAATTAAATATCGGCAAGGTTTCATTGTATAATATATGTGAAAACAAAAAAAAGTTCCCGTTTCGATTTCGAGAAATTTTGATTTGAGTGACTTTAAAACAAGGTTTTAGACGTTATCTACTGTATTTTTGAGAAAAATTTATTTACAAAACAAAATTATTTGCGTACTGTATAGACGGTGAGTCCTACAAAAAATAAATAATATTCATGATAAATGTTGCGAAATAATTCATCGAAAGTGTTTACAGGTTTTTCATCCCTAGCGCGCCACCTGTTGGTTTCTGGACCGCGAGGCCATGTCCATTGTCATTTGTTTTCGCTTAAATAACTATGGGTCAAATTTTCAGAGAATTTAATTTCGCGAGGGGGACTCCCTTAAAACAAAGTTTTTTCGACTAGTTTGGTCCGAATACGACTCATTTTCAAAAAACATCGAGAGATTATACTTAAGGTTCAGGCTATCAGAGAACTCAGAACGGGAATTGAGTCGTTTCAAAAGTCCAGAATATAAACCTATTATGACTAAGGTATATTTTTTTTAGGTGGTCCCCTTCTCATGACGACTTAGCGGGCAAAACATAGGCGAATCAGGAAACGGTATTTTAGCATTCAATCTGCCAACTAAAAAAGCTCAATGAGACAATTCTTTTTCTTTCCATCACTACCCGGATGAACTCGGATTGGATTAGGTAAGTAAGTATGGATATATTTTAAGTATTTTCATATAAATTTGAGAAAAAATCGAAACTCGGTTTTTCTTCCCAGGAATTCACCAAAAAATATGTCGTTCACCTAGGCGAAAAGAGTTAAAGTAGCCATTGTTAGATGTTTTTTAGTTAATTTGAAACAAAATTGAAAAAAAACTTTTGAACGAAAAATTAAGGTTCTTTCATTAGTTGTGTGGATACTTATATCGAAAATTTCTCGAATTCAAAGAGTTTTAATTCGAACTTCAAAATTTACTTAAAAGTCAATAAGGTAAAAATCTGGATACAACAACGTTGCCTGGAATTATGAATCATCACTTGATGTATATTGGGAAGATACATCATCAGTGAACACTTTTCATTCAACAGCGCCATATGGTATCTCGTCAAAATGCACCGAGGCCTACCAGCAAGGCAACTTTTTGCATATTTGTGGTTATAATTCTATCATTTATGATTATTCCAATATAATCAAAGCGCATTTTAATGTGCTTTGCTTGATTTTGGTCCATATTTTTTTCCAAATAAATACATAAAAGGCTGTCCTTAGAAACCTTCTGAACTTCAACGTAAATGGGTAGACAATCGTGATATATAGTAACGAAAAGCATAGTAAATTCAACTTTCGGCTGATATTTAAAAAAAAACTCGGGCCACCGAGATTCGAACCTACCAAAAATTACTTTCCGTTATATCCGGTGAACCGGATGTCAAAATCAACTTCATAAAATTCTACGATTGAGTTTTTAGTAGCAGTTGAATGCAAAAACCATTTCTCGATATCAGCTTATGGTTTCGGCCGTAGTCCATGAGAAGGGTGACCTCCTTTAAAAAAAACTACCTAAGGTGGTTATATACAGGGTCTCCGTCAGGAAATCTGGCGATTAATGGGCACAAAATAATTTCAAGTTACGAAATCTACATAAAAAAACACGTTTTTATAGGAAAAATTTAAATAACAGTGCAAAACAAATATGAAAAACCGGTACGGTGGGAATTTCTCTCTACAGACAGTACGGCCGAAGGTCATACTAGTTAAAAAGAGATCACATTACGAAAAACCATAATTGTCCCGCATCTACGTAGCCGCTCACTGTATGCTGACCATAATAAACTATTTCTGCACGGTACGATGACAATTAAAAAAAGGCGTTTTTTTTATCTAATCTGGACACAAAAAAATGAACTTCATCTGTAATCATTATATAAAATATTATAGTGGTCACTTCTTCTATTGTTTATCCTCTTCTCAATTATTATTGGGAATGTAATATAACAACTATTCATTTTGTATATTTTATAACAGCTCAACTTCTTATGATTCATAAAAATACTTTTACAGTTATATTTATGTGAAAAATTACACAAGATCGAATGCTTTATTTAGTACAAAGGTTGCCTGTGGGATTTTTGTGCAACTCTACACGCTACAGGGCTTTAATTTGAAGCAAAGAGTGTTTCTGAGAACAGAGCACTTTAAGAGATCACTTTAAATAATGTACATGAGGATCAATATTAGAGGCTCGAAATGTAGCAAGCTGTTCTTCTAGCAAATATTGTCCACGATTGAAACAAAGCATTAGTGCAAATTATAGCATTTATTGGAGTCTTTAAATTGGATGCCAAATCTGGATCATCTACCTGAGTTTTAAATTTTTTATTTGCAAACTCTTAAAATCGAAGATTTTTAACATATGTTTTTCCTTAAAACACTCCGAACCAACTCGAGACTTAATTTTCACATTCTGGAGCGCTTCAACTATAATATCTTTTTAATATACAGTCTTGAGTTTGAATTATAACAGTCCCATAAACTACGTAGTGAATGTAAATTCCAAAGATGTTTCAATCATAATATTGTACGTAGTGACATAACTCTGTAATTTTACTTAGTTTTAGCAAAATAAACTTAGTATTTAAGATCAAGTTAGTAAAGGTTGATATTGCTGTCATTTTCCGACTACAGGAAGATTTTCGTTTTATATTTAAATTTATGGCCTCACAGGTAGTTTTTCTAAAGAATATGTGTGATCCGTCAAGTGTTGAGTATTGCGCTTCTTAATCTGTAAGGAATATATTACACAGTTATTTGGTTTTAATTATTTATTAATTATTATAATTAGATATTATTTATTTTCTTAAAAGTAAGAATGATTATATAGATATATAGATGATATATTAAACATGGGCATGTGGTAGCGTGGGGTGTTGTATCAATGCCGGTGGCAATTATTTGCTACTAATTGATATAGAAGGATCAGAAGCGCTCAGATGCAAAAGTTATTCTATTATGATACTGTGCTCGTGACTGCTTTTCTAGATTTATTTGTGACAGTCAATTTTGTCCTCTGTTGTGCTGGGCGCTAAATATACAAATATTGATTGGTCTAGGCGCATGTAAACATAAGTGCTATGCGAGAAGGTGGGCGTTATTTTCAATATGTGTGTGAAATTTGGTCAATATGGTCTCTACAGATCAGGTGGAATTAAGGCCCTTCGGTCGTGAATTTTATCGGTTTTATGACCTCGTTTGTTTTCATTATCAAGTCTTTATACTACAGTCTGCCAGTTATAATGCAACAGATCATCGATTGTGATTATTTGTGCAATTTTTAATTAGGAATCCGACGCTAGTTTTATGCTTCTTATCGAAGTGTATTAGGTGATGTGAGGAAAGGTCGAGTAGTCGTGTGAATGTGTATGAAGGGTGTTTGAATTCTCCATTTTCGAGTACAAGAAGTTATCTGCTTGGAGTGTGTTTGGTTTGGTTGGTCGTGATCCATGCGACAAATTCTTTCTAGTGTAGCGAGTGTTGTTGGATTCTAAAAGATGCGACACGACTCAAGATTAATTATTAGGGATTTTGTAAAAGTGCGAGGACGAAACTTAACATATGGAGGTGGGAAGGTGGGGTGGTCTCGAGCGAAATCGTAAAAAGCAGTAGACTTCTAAATCTATTGTTTTTCAATTACAATATAAACGTATGAAACTTCCTACAGAGAGGTGTCTACTCCATTTGAACTTTACTCGAGATTTTTTATTTTTTATTTAGCTAGACCGGATGTGAATATATGAGATAAATGTGGGTGTGGATCCAATTAAAGATTTTAATGCTCATTGTAAGGTAATGTGGCAGAATCGTGTGTTACCTATCGCAATTTTCTCGAGATTTTTCCAGAAGAATCAATACCGAGATGTAGGGTCTCGTGTGAGAGCTCGGATGGCGACGAACACCAGTAACCACAACGGCAGGGGAAAGAGTCGTGCGATATATAGATAATATTCGAGTTGGTGGATAACAGTGTGAGTCTTTAGACATATTTTATTATGGTATAACGGTTCTAATAAAAATACCCTTAGCCGAGTGGTGCAATTCTGGAGGTGTGTGTTGTTTTCTCTTAAAATGTTCTTATTTGGAGGGTGGAGATATTTGATTTTGCGGCAGAGAGAGAGAAGTTGATAAGATTTTAACATTTCGAGAGGCGTCTCGAGGTTCAGTATATTTATATTAAAATTTTAACTTGAAGTAGGTGTGTGGCTAGGACCCAAGTTGTACATTGCTAATGATGGAAAGTGTGTGTGTGCGTGCGTGTCTGTGGTTCGGTTTCGTGTTTCAAACAAATGTTTGTGTTCAGTGGGCGCTCGATTGATACTTATTTCAGCTATTAAGCATGGTATTGAGTAGGCTATCACTTCCAAAATTTTGCCCAAATTGTTATTTGATAAATCGTTGGGCTGCAAATGGGGTGAGTTTCATATTACTTGTGTAATCTCAGCTCAGATAAAAAACTATAGTGTGTGTCAGGTTTGTTTGAATTGATTCATGTTCGCCGCTCTCTCTTGGCGCCTTTTTTACTCATAAACCATCAAACTTTTGATTCCTTTAAATTACCTAAAACCAATGATATGCATAACTTAAACTTTTAATTGTTCAGAATTGTATAATACTATTCATAGCTCTAGTAATGGAATCTTGTGCTCTTCTGGCGCCAGTTTGTATCGTTATTGATAAAATATCTTTAGACGCTAAATCGGGTTCAAATTTTTACTTTTGCCGCTGGTCCACTTTTATATCGAGTGATTTGCAGATTGGGTTCCAATGCTATTCTTTCGAAACCATCAGAATTGATTCATCAAAACTGTGGGTGATAAATGTAATTAAAATTTGCTCAACTCATAGTTGTGATAGTTGATTATACTTTGGCAGATTATAATCTCTACTGAACCCTCCTTATATTTTCTGGTTGTCTTATCGGAATCAGATTGAATCGAAATCTGGTCTCTCATACAAACTTTGTAATGCTTTGAGAATATTTGGGAAGCAGCGAGAATGTGAGTTGCAATAGTCCCAAATTTTGGCTAAGAATTTACACATTGAAATTTGTAGTTGAGAAAGATTGTCATTCATACCAGTCTCATAAATCAATGTATTGTTGTTTTTTTAGACCATTATTTTTTCAAGCGTATCTAAGCCTATCATTTTTACGGACGTTTAAGATAATCTCATGTCTTATATTTGGCTGAGACTGTAAAAACTGCTCCGTATTTGCTAAATATAGAGTGTTGTCTGTTGAGCGAAAACACGGTTTGTGCTTAACTCGCCTTGATCTGATATGTATACTCATCGTGCGAAGCCATTTTCTAAACGGGGATCGGATCCGAGGCGCGTGATTGGGCGAGAAACCTTCTCGGTAGTTTTGGATAAAACTATTCCTGCATTTTAGGCGGATCCTGCGGTACGTATCTAGTGTGTATGGGGTGATAATCCTTCCACGCTTGGTCGGAACCGTGGCATGTTGATCGGGGCTCCCGGTGTGTAAGACATTTTCCCGTCGGTAAACAGGTAATTATTTCTGTCTATTTTTCTAAGAAGGCCCTTTTTTTTTGTAAGATCTCTTTCGCACACCCCAACATAGATTATATTTTCAATCTCTTTATAAGAATTACAGATATATAGATGCGTTTTTTTATCATTTAATAACTTTTGTTTGTAAGAATAAGCCCCAACGATCGGGTTTCTGATGTAAGAGCGCGATAGATAAGTGTGATTAATTTACCTTTAATAGGTTTGAATAACAGATGTCGTCCACATTTGGGCCGTGAAGGCCCTATCTAAAAACGAGGATTTCTGTTATTGAAGAAGGATTTGTAGTTCTCCACACCCCGGCTCTCCCGTCCCTCCATCCTCACCTCCCCACCAATCCTGCCTCTCCCCCCTCCTCCCTCCCCCGTACCCACACATCCTTCCCTTCTCCGTCGCAATTCTCCCCCCTCCCCCCTTCTTGCACCACCTTCCTCTCCTTCCCCTCTTCGACCCCCCCCACCCCCCTCCCCCCCGCCCTCCTCCCTCCTCTCGCCCCCATCTTCCACGCACCCCACCCCCCGCCCTCGTAGTCTCGGCGAGAGGCCGATAAAATAAGGGAGTGAAATTATATTTTCTTCGTACTTTATATTTTTTTGAAATAATGCTCGCCAAAGTGCGCTCTTGGCCGATATGACCCCCGATAAAAGAGGATGGGGATATGTTATTATTTTTATATTTCTCTGTCGATATAATGAGCCTTCAAAAAAACGATAAACGGATGCGATTTGAGGATCATTTTACAACAATAATTTAATTATAAATATCTCCCTTTGATGTGCTCCGGCCGATTGAGAGCTCTCATTTTTGGAAACAAAAATTAATATAATAAAGTGATAACCAAATCCGTTTTATGGATCTCTCGGCCGGACTTAAGAATTATTTTTCAACAAAAGTAGATAAAAATATACAAAGAACTGCCTACTATCGGCTTTGCGGCCTGTCATTTACAAAAACAGATTAATTTAAGATATAAATTATCGGCTGATTGAGGCTTCATTTTTCAACGTTAAGTAATATTAAAATCCCGTTTATTATCGGCGTTATGTGACGATTTGGCCATTCTCCACAAAATTAACTGCAAAAGTAACTCCCTTATCGGGGCTTCGGGGCGATTGGTGGAGCTCAGTTTGCTGGCAACGCTTAGATTATTTTCCTCTAGCGAAAAGTGTGAGTTAAAAATTTTGTTGATAATAAAACGGAATGTGACCCATTTTGCCCTGCGATTTGGGCAATAACGAAATTAATTACATTATTTGACCACTCCTCTAAACAGCGTCACGAACGTGGGTCGGCAGGTCAAACATTTTTTGACCTCCAATTATTATAAGCGTCAATACATATTCCTTAGATGCGCCCTCGGACGGAATCTATTCAAAACTTCATACAGGAGACCTATTTTAAAAAATATAATCGGGGTGACCATTTTTGCTTTTCGGTGGAGCCCTAGTCATGTTCATATCCCGAAATGAAAATTAATTAAGATTGGCATCGCCCTGAAGGAGAAAGTTGAGATTTTTTTGTTGAACTTATTCTTTACCCTTTGGAATTTTGGAATCATATTATCAAATTATAATTAAAATTATCTTTATTCATCATTATTATTTCTAACGCAATATTAGATTAGAATAAAAATTATATAAAGATATGAATAACTATTCAAGATCCAACTATATACTTTCTCGGTTTTGATATCCGCAATACATGATGCTCGAGTGAAGCTTTAAATCTCTTATAATCCCATTTCTTATAAGTAAAGGAAATGACAGATGATTTAAGGTTTACTCGGGCATCGTAGAGCCGATATGTAAACTCTTGCCCAACTACAAGCTTAACTCATTTTTAATTTGATCTTAAAGTGTGAGTCAATATTGTCAAAAAATTTATAGAGGCCCTAAATATCAAATATCGACCAGAGGTAATATATAAAGGCTAATATGCAAAAAACAGATATCTTTACCCTTATTCTCAAGAACTAGCATTTGCCATAAAATTCTTGATATTCTGTTATTTGTCTATTATTAAAATTTCATTTCGATAAGTATTATTATTAAGGCGAATCGATATATCGCCTTTTAAATATATCCTTTCATTATGATATGATTAACATATGTGCCTCCAATGGAATCTATTATTGAACTATTTTTTGATTCACACAATGGTAATATTTCAAATTAATAATGATCCCCAGGAAGAAAATTTTCGATCGGAAAGTATTCAAGTCTTCTTCTGTAAGACTAAAATCAACGTTATATGTGCCTATGTTATTCCGTTTACCAGGTAATCTTTAGATTTTAATTACATTTATTATTTAACGGTTTACTCTCGGTATATAATGTACTAGCCAGCTTGAGAAAAAATTAGATTTCAAAGTACAGCTCATCGAAAATGGCTAATACATTTACAAGCTTGGTATAGTTCGATTTATTTGTGTCTAGTTTATTCATCTATTTGATTGTACTATTGTCAATGGGGTTAACTAAGCAATACGACCAATGTAGTAATTAAAGTTGAATACTTGACGCGGCCTCACTGACACCATTACTACAATGAATTTTGGTATCAGATTATATTTTATCTCGCCACCATACATTAAATTGAAAAATCACACTCCGTAAACTGATTCTCAAAATTATGTGCCCGAGACATATATCTATCTGTAGGACACGCTTTGGAATGTGTCGATAATTATATCTATATAGTGTGAGCTTTTTCGACGTTTTGAGGTAAAAGAATTTCGCCTAGATTGAGGCCTTGTAAATTCTCGACAAAAAATTGTGGAAATTGACAAATTTGATATGAAAGTGAGATCAGTTACATCTGGAGAATTGAAATGCCACCAAAAACTTTTTCTTGGAGGTAACGGGTTTTTCACTACTGATAGCTGAATTATTAGCAACTACTATACTCTGTGGAATCAAGGGGATTCTACTATAAATGAATCACAAGATTTGTTTTATACGTTATATATATTTTCTCTTTTATAGAAGTAATCTAGCTCTGTCTTAGATTTTTCTTGAAGTACTAATCAAATATAATGTATAGTGTGGTGTATTATCAGCATCTCACCAGGCCAGACGGCAATACCCTGAGAATCTTTATCGTCCGAATCCTGAAGTACTTCGAGTGAATAGTTATTCCTTAGGCAATCTTGAGCACTCATTCATATATCAAAATTGGTCGTTTCGCGCACTATTTTTTCGAATTTTACAGACAACAATTGCGAATTCTACAAGAAACGTCGAATGTCAAATGTAAGACGGCCCTTGGCTTGTATCATAACAGAATATATAATTTTCTTAAAAAAGGGTTATTCGGGTCCGAGTCGGATCGGATTCGACCTCGGATTCGGCGGGATCGGGGATTGAATAAGAAATGTTTATACAGTACCGGTACGGATCGAAAGAGATCGTGATGGAAGAAGATCGGACGGCGGAGACTCCGGAGATAGCATTTGAAAAAAACGATATTGGTAGTCGGGACCGGGGATCGAATATCAAAATTTCGATTGGGTGAGCTAGGGAATGAGAAACACATCCGGTTTTAACATGGATACAGACAGCTATTTACTTTGAGTCTCAGAGGTAGGGATTTAGTTATTAGATTTATACAAGAAGATCAGAGCTCATTTTCTCATGCGATCAAAGAACAGCATTCCCCGATTTAGTAATGTGTTATGACAGACTGTTGGAGAGTATACCTCCTCAGACATGTGATTGCTCCCTTAATGCACTTAGTAGGTGTCGATGTAGCCTTTATTTACTCACTTTGACTAATAAGTAGAGTAGATAATCTGTTTTATTTTTCTGTGGATTAAGTTTATTTTTTTCAAACTTTCGGCACAGTTTTTATAATTCTTATAATTTTGGATTCACAGCGTGACNTCGATTGTTTTGAAAAATGATGGTCCGATTCGGACCAATTTTTCTCGATTGTTTTCAATATGTGTGGTCATTTTGAGCTATCTAAGAACATTAAAATGAGATGAGTCGTTTCCGAAAACCAAAATGTGAACGGTTTGGAGTCCACTGTGGACACGCTCTTGGATTGGGAAAATATGATTCTAGGAGGCCTACGGGGACTTTTTGAATATAGAATGATTGATTTATAACATAATTATCTTTTGTGAACACTAAATATAGCTGTTTCTTCATTACAAAACAGTTTTATTTCCATGAAAAAATCGAAGTGTCAGGACGTTTGGGAAAATTGTATCATTTTGAAATTTCAGGACGTTTGGGAAACTGTCAGTTCGTAAAGCTGCACATATTACCAAAAAATTGCTTCGAAGAATGTGTGGTTACTTAGAACTGACTTTTCAAATTGTCGTTCAATCGAAGAGTTTATTCTATTGATAACATGTCAACTAGTCATTTATGGTCGTGCGGATAGCCACAATTGGGTCGAAAATTCAATTCTTGCTTTATAAAGAGTAACTAGATATGTTTTTTGGTGCAGTTTATTACAAATAAGTAACATTTAGAACAGATTTCTGTTACATAAACGGGGCAGTAACAGTCCAACAGAGCAAAAAATAAGAGTGAAAAACGGAGATTTTTTCTAGCCACGAGAGAGGAGGCTACATATGGAAATTTTTTCTAAGGAAACCAAACGGTTCAAAGAGGTTTCAAATTGTTTTTCAACTTCAATAAGGGGCAAATTTTTGTCCTCGACCACCTCCTCTACTTCTGGCAGCACCACGGCCTCGTTGTGGGGCACCATAGCCGTCCCATTGTCCATAACCACCACCTCCTATGATTTTATTTTATTTATGTGCAAGGGACAAAAAGGAACACCACAAAAAATCGGCGTAGAAGACCTATTAATCACGGTATTAGGAACCACCGGTCATTTGTAAACAAGTGAGGCGCTAGAGGGTGAAACTACTTTTGCCATCTTACACCTTAACTTTTAAGGTAACTTTTTTTTTAGTACACCCAATCAGTTTTGTCGCTGTCATTCGTTGAAACGGAACAAGATATTCGCAAACGGAATTTCCTGCATCCAACAGCTAATAAAAAACTCCAGACTCAAATTTTTTGATTTTTTACGCGATGTCCCGGTCTTACCCGGTAGAGGTCTAAAAAGACCGATTCTAGAGAACACACACATCATTCGAAGCTACTTTTTTTTCATTTTTGTCAAACATTTTGTCAAAAATTTTTTGGCAAATTTCCTTTTGTTATGCGACCCGCTAAAAGGGTCAAATTACAGTTTTTTTGTATCTTTTACATCAAAGGCCTAACGCAGCTGGAAAATATATTACCTGCGGCTATTTTTACCGAGGAGATGAATGGTTGAAAAATTGTCTTTTTGTCATATGACCCCTTTGAGGGGTTCAAATTACAGTTAACGCATCTTGTAGAACGTAGAATCAAATATCGATTTGAAAATATACTATCGGGTAGTTTCGAAGATCAACTGTTTGACAATAACTTTTTTGTCATATGACCCTCCCAAGGGTCAGCAATTATAATTGGTTCATTTTTTGATATTCAATAAACTTAGTTTTAAAATGCGAGCATATGGCAGCATTTAATATGAATGGATGATATCAATGTTAAAAGATCTAACAAGTGTCTTCATGAAAAAATTGTATTGCCAAACATGTTCCATGAAAAGCTTACCAAATTAGTGCAATTTGTCTGCTCGCGTTAAGAAGATGCCTAAACACTGTCATTTGACCCCTTGAAGAATGTCATACTGACAAAGACAAGTTTCACCAAACATTTTTCTGTTTAAAAAACTACCCAGATAGAGTATATTTCAAGTCCACTGTATTATAAGTTTGAAAGATGCATAAAACTGTATATTGACCGCTTCGGAGGTGTATATGACCAAAAAAGTTTATTGTCAAACTGATTTCTCGCAAAAACTACCCGAAAGTTATATTTCAAGTCGTATATTTATTCTAAGTTTAAGGATGCCTTAAACGTAATTTGACCCCTCAAAGGGTCATATGACAAAAAACAATTTTCAACCTTTTCTCTCTGATAAACTACCCAGGTAAGTATACTTTCCAGCTTCGTAGGTCCATTGACTGTAAAAGATACAAAACTGTAATTGACCCTCTTTAGCGGATGTCACATGACAAAATCGAAATTTGCCAATGAAAATTTTTGACAAAAGTTGTACAAAATGGAACAAAAAGTAGTCTCGAATGATGTGTGGTATTCTCGAATCGTTTTTTAGACCTTTACCGGTAAAAATCAAAACATTCTTGGTTCTTGGAGGTTTTTATATAGCTGTTGGATGCAGAAAATCGTTTGCGAATATCTTGTTCCTTTCTCAAATTGACACAGCGACAAACTGATGGCTGTACTAAAAAAAAGTTACCTAAGTGTACACAAAGTCGCATATAGTTGCTGATACCGTAATTAGAGAGTCGACTACGCCAAAGTCTCCGGTCAAAAATCTTTTGCATCATATCAAAGATTATAAATTTGTGGTGAAGCTGGATAAAACATAAATCTGACATTACATGTACGATCCTTATTAACATCAAAATCCCTGGATCATTTTTTTTTAAATTACAGCGTGAGTTTTCTCGAAATGAACTCTACTTTGATACAGATTTGGCTGCTTGGGTTTAAAACGGCGCATTCGAAAAAATCTAGATACCTTTTCTCAAATTTAAACTCTTTTAAAATTCAACCCCAAAAATGGTTCTACGCTAGTTGATTTAAAAACTTTCCGACCCTTATTTAATTATACCTTGCTGGTTACCCCATTGCTGGTCATTACCGTATTGTCCGTCATTTTGACCTCCCCATGATCCGCCGCCACCACCGTAGCCGCCTTGTTGTTGTTGGCCACCCCAGTTTCCACCGGCGTATCCACCTTGTTGTTGACCACCTCCATAACCGCCTTTTTAAGGTTATAAATATTTTATAGGATGATACTCTAGAAAATTGGAATCTTCATCACAAACAAAAAACTTTTAATTGTCAAAGTTTAGTTTCAAAAAAAGTTTGGTAGTGTTTGGTCAACTGGGTCGATTTTTATTTCAAAAAAGTAATTTTCAAAAAAAACATAGTTTTTATGATTGGAAATATTGATTTACAATGACGTCGTTTTTTTAGTAATGCATAATTGTTGCATTGAATAGATTGAAAAA
>SCLH01001524.1:0-22671 GCA_004367855.1 Oikopleura vanhoeffeni | reverse complement strand
TTTTTCAATCTATTCAATGCAACAATTATGCATTACTAAAAAAAAACGGCGTCAATGTAATGGTCGAAAAATTTCTTCCTGAAAGTAAAACAGCTCAAAATCAAAATATTAATACAACAGGCATCAGGGGTTGGCGGAGTGGTGTGTTTACAATGCGCGTCACTCATTGGCCGGCTATACAAAACACATACCTGCGCCCACGCCAGAAAATCGCTGAGGTATCTTTTTTTTAAAGGGGTCATCGGACATTCGGGATCATAGCATGGAAACCATATGATGTATCAAGAAACGTTTTTTGGCAATGTGTAGCCAACTAAATTTGTGACATTGGAATTTTTTTGTTTTTTATCAGGTCAACCGGTTAACCTTTGAAATTACCAGTTTTTCTGAGGCAAAACATAGAAATTTTCGAAAAAAAATTTTTCAATAATATTTTTTCAAGTAAATCACTAGAAAACTGTTTTCGTTTACCGTTTCTGTTAATCCATTACCACATAGAGACCGATTATTATCATAAATACAACCAATTCGAGAATGGAAAAAAATGGCACTGAGATCGAACACCTGAACTGTCGTTTAAAAATCAATTCGTAAACCGTTGCCGTTGGAAAAAAAACAAAAGTTTTCAATGTCACCAAATTTAGTTGGCACCACAACGATGCAAAAAACCGTTTGTTGAAAACATCGTTTGTTTTCCTCGCTATGATGCCGAATGATCCGATGTTCCTTTAAAAAAAAATACCTGAGTGCTATTTCCAATTTGTATGTATACCTAGGACCAGTCCAGCCTCAACTAACACGAAAAATACCATTAAAAAATTCTCACGACCACCACTAGTGTGGCCAAATTTGATTTTGAAAATTCAAAAAGTGTCAAAATATTGGTGAAGTGTGCCGCCAACAATATGAAACTTTCAGGGAAAATGCAGAATTCACAACTGACCCTAAAAAAATTATATGCCCTTTTGACAGTGATTGACAGGACCCTCTTTTTTTTTGAAAAACTAAAAAAATTTCAAAAAGTGTCAAAACTTTCGTGAAGTGTGCCACCATCCAGGGATCGGCAAAAGCTGGACCGCTTTTTCGGCCCAGATGTGGCCCAGCGCTTGGGTCAAAAAAAGCCTTGACCCAGCAAAATCGTGGCCCAGGCGAAAAAGTGGCCCGAGTGAAAATTCTTGCTGAGCCGAAAAATTGTAAAACGAAAATAATGGCCCGGGCGTAAAATTAATTGAGGCGAAAAACATAAAGACCTGGGCTATAACTGAATTAAAGCGAAAAACAAGGGCCCGGTCGGAAATTATGGCCAGGGCGAAAAATTAATAAAAGCTCAAAACAAAAGGGGGGTTATCTATAAAAACGATTAATCAAGTCATGTTTTGACTTATTTAATTTGGCCTGCTGAAACAACCAATTTTTATTTTGTATGGTGCATTTCTGTGATAAAAATACAAAAATAATAAGTGATGCATTACTCAGAAGGAGAATGTTTTTGAAAAATCGCCTTTGTGTGACCTAGCGCCCTGGTCGAAAAATCTCCCTAATGTGACCCAGCGCCATGGTTGAAAAATGACCCAGCGCCTGGGCCAAAAATTCCCGGCCCAGCCAAGACCCAGCAAAATTTCCAAAAAAAAAAGTGGCCCAGCGCCTGGGCCAAAAAAAGCCTCAACCTGGCCCAGCAAAAATTTTCAGTTTCCGATCCCTGCCACCAATAGGCGCCAACAATACCATATTTTCAGGGTAAATGCAGAATTCAAAACTGACCATAAAAACATAAATGTCGATTTGACAGGAGTTGACAAGAAAAATTTTTTCAGGAAAAACTTCAATTTTTTCAAATTTCAAAAATTGGAAAAATACTGGGTTAGTGTGCCACCAACAGGCGCCAACTATACGAAATCTTCAGGGAAGACGCAGAATTCAAAACTGACTCTAAAATATATGCCCATTTAACAGGACAATTTTTTTTCGAAAAAAACTTAATATTTTCAAAATCGTTGAAAATTATTGACTTTAAATTTTTTTTTGATTTGTTGCTCTCTAGCGGCACTTGTGGTCATTTTCGGTTTTCCTGATATCAATTTACTCTAGAAACGAAATTTCGTCGAAAATTGTTAACTTTGAAAAAATTTAGATAAGTTGCTCTCTAGCGGCATATGTGGTCATTTTCAGTTTCCCTGATATCAATTTACCTTAGAAACGAAATTTCGTTGAAAATTGTTGACTTTGAAAAAATGCTAAAATTTTGATAATTTGCTCTCTAGCGGCAGTTGTGGTCATTTTTGAAAAATTTAAAGGTTATTTTCGATTTCCCTGATATCGATTAACCCTAGATACCAAAAATTGTTGAAATTGGGTATCTTTTCAAAAAATCGAGTCCCCAGCTGACGGTCCCTATGTACACCCCACAATATAATGGTGTTTGACAACTAAAATAATCTTTGAAACACATAATTTCATACATTTTTAAGGTGTCGTTTTGTCCATATATCCCTTATTTACAAAAGTGTGAATAGGGGATATACAACTGTATAAATAACTATCAAGGGTCTATTCCCATGTTCCTCAATCTTTCTTTGCCGTTTTATTGTTCATAAATGCCACCGAACTCAATTGTTTTATGTTTTGACCATTAAAACCAAGAATGACAACACAAAAAATTCTGTTTTTTCATATTTCTTTGTAAGGTCGCTTTTTTTTTCGGTGCTCCACCATAGTATTTCGACTGGGAGAACTAGACAAGATAGCGCAACACTAAATTTCTGCACGTGAAACCTGGGAAAAAATATGCGGTAGAAAATTTTTTTGGCTTCTAGTTAGATCACCGTGACACAGTCATCAAATTGCTCAAAAATGACCGAAAAACCGTTTTTTGCGAATTACGGTGAACCGGTAATCATCGAGAAAAGAAAAAAATCTGCTTCCAAATTCGTTAAGATTAAGATGCAAAAAACCGTTTGTCGCTATCTCTAGTCTAGTTCTCTCAGAACAGTACCCTAGTGGCAGCAACCAAAAAAAACGACCTAAGATGTTTCCTCGAAAATTTTGTTCAAAATAATCGTTGTGTCATATTTGACCACTAAACTCGAAATATCGGGTGACGTAAGCCCCTTTCTTCAGTGTTTCCCCAGCTTTCTTTGAGCCCACTTTCGAAAAATCGAAGCACATTTTTTTCGAAATTTTTTCACGTACCTTGAAAATTCATATTTTTGTTTGGAGCCGAATTTGACAAACACCACCACAAGTTTCGTGTTTGTAGAGCTAGTTTTTGCAAAATTTGATAGTAAATTTGAAATATTCAACTAGGAGAATGATTTTCCGATGAAAAAAGTGCAAAAACTGGATTTTGGACGGTTTTTACGTATTCAGAATAGATATATACTTATCGACAAAGCTCACCTACAAAGTTTTGTATACTAATTATACAGGTTATGTTAAATTTGGGTCTATTTCGAAATTAAACCTGGGAGGAGATAGATTTTCCGTTTTGGCTTAGGTGGCTCTTGTGCCGATATGTGTGAAGGAGTGTGGTCATAACAAAAATTTTGGCAGAATTTTTTTGGCAAGTTGAAGCTAGTTCTACAACTGGCTAATCTGAATAATATCCTTGAAGCCGTGTTTCGCTAATATTTTATCGAGATATGTCAATTAGGGACCGGATACCCTTCAAGTATCACATACATAAATTGTGTTTTTTTACTTGCGAAATGAATAATTGCAAAAGTTCTGCGTGTTTGACCAACTCACTACCAAACAGTCCTTTACTCTTACAGCCGGTAAACTTCTTTTTTTTTAGGTCAACCCACCCTAGTCATGACGATTACGGGAAAGCCATAGGCGATATTGAGAAACGGTTTTTTGCATTCAACTGCCAACTAAAAAGCTAAATGGAGAATTTTTTTCTTTTTTTATCGGACTACCGGTTCACTTTCCGGCTGATTTGACAAAAAAAAATTGGGCCCACCGAGATTCGAACCTACCAAAAAATTACATTCCGGCTTATATCCGGTGAACCGGATGTCAAATCAACTTAATAAAATTTCTCCATTTAGCATTTTTAGTTGGCAGTTGAATGCAAAAAAACGTTTGTCGATATCGTCTATGGTTCTCCCGTAATCTGCATGACTAGGGTGGGTTAACCTAAAAAAAAACTACGTTAGGTCGTTTTTTTAGGTAGGCCCACTTAAGGGGCATCTGTTCTGAGAGAACCAGACTAGATAGCGACAAACGTCTTTTGCATCTGAATCTTGACCGAATTTGTAGTGATGAAAATTTTTCTTGACATCGTAGGTTGATCACGGGATCAGCGATCAAAGTTCAACATTATTACATTATAAGAGTATGGTTCGTCACCAAACATATGTATGTGTACAAAATGTGGAAATTTCATGAAATTCGTTGGAAATATGCAGATATTCGAATTCAGACACATCGGAAGGTGTTCAAAAATACTCTGGATAAATTTTTAGTACCAATAAATAAAACTTTGAATATGTAGCAAATCCCTATATTACTGGTTTTTGTCCAACAACCGGTAAACCGGTCATGGCCGGAAAAAAAAATTCACCACTACAAATTCGGATGCTGGTTCTTTCAGAAAAGATCCCCTTAAGTGGACCTACCTGAAAAAAAGTGACCTTAAGGTGACTAAAGTATATGCACATTTGACCGTGGTGTTTAATGTTGGATAGTCGACTTAAAAGCTGTATTTTTGAACCCGAACCTTGTGGGGCACCATAGCCGCCTCCACCACCGTATCCGCCGCCACCTTGTTGTTGTTGTCCGTAGCCGCCTCCGCCGCCGTTCCAGCCGCCGCCTTGACCTCCTTGTCCGCCACCCATTTGAGACTTTGGTACTCCTTCTTTACATTCACATCGTTTACCATCAATTTCGTGGTATCGCTCTAGAGATGAATAGTTAAAAATATATTTTTTTAAGAATAGTGTTTATTGAGGTAATTTTTTTAGGTTCCCCCCCTCTGGAGCAAAAACCGTAGTAGGTATCAAAAAACGGTTTTCTGCATTGTATAGCCTCAGGTCGGTGCTTAAAGACAGATCGGCCCTATTTATTTTGTTCTCTGTTGATCGTAAAGTTTTTGCTACTTCGGAATTTTTAAATGAAAGGTAAAACCTTTGAGCTTACTTTTTATTTATAAACCTCAAGGGGGTGGTGATAGTGATTTTTGAGATTTCAAAGGCTTCGAACTGTTAGACAAATGCAGACTGGACATTTTTGAAACAAACATTAGGAAGATCTATCTTTGATCTCGCGATTCCATTTGACAGTTTAGTACCACTCCCACTAACCATCTGGTTAAACGCGAGTCCCTCAGCTTTTTTCAAAGAAACAAGGATCCTAGAGCTTTTATCGCAGAGTTTTGAAATTTGGTGAGAATCAAGAAAATTGTCTGAATTTTAGAGAATCGGTTCTGTTTGTTTCGATTTTTGCCTCAGGGGTCAGCAATCTGGTTGAATGTGCCAAAAAAAGGTGTTTTTCGACGTTTTGATAAAAAGCTTTTTCTGTGAAAATGCAAGAAACGTCATTTTCGGAATGTAACAAGCCCAAGGGGTGGTGAACATCGAATCGGTCGTACTTTTTTGAATTTCCGCCTGATTGGCTGTAGATCAACAAAAAAGTGCGCGAAATCGACAATTTTGATTATGAAAGTGAGAATTAGAAAATTTAAATGCCACCAAAAGATTCCTTGGGTACGGTTTGCTGGAAACGATATTAGCAACTATGTTCTGATTTCGAACCTAAACGATGCTAGAGATCAAAAAATAATTTTGATGAGAAACTTTAATTTTTTTCTAGAATCCGCTGTGTTTAAAATCAGACCATAGTTGCAAATATCGTTTCCACCAAACCGTACCCAAAAAATCTTTTGGTGGCATTTAAATTTTCTAATTCTCACTTTCATAATCAAAATTGTCGATTTCGCGCACTTTTTTGTTGATCTACAGCCAATCAGGCGGAAATTCAAAAAAGTACGACCGATTCGATGTTCACCACCCCTCGGGCTTGTTTCATTCCGAAAATGACGTTTCTTGTATTTTCACAGAAAAAGCTTTTTATCAAAACGTCGAAAAAACACCCTTTTTTGGCACATTCAACCAGATGCTGACCCCTGAGGCAAAAATCGAAAAAAACAGAACCGATTCTCTAAAATTCTCACCAAATTTCAAAACTTTCCGCGAGATCAAAGATAGATCTTCTTAATGTATGTTTCAAAAATGTCCAGTCTGTATTTTTCTAACCGTATGAAGCCTTTGAAATCCCAAAAATCACTATCACCACCCTCTTAGGGTCGTTTTTAGGTTGTCTAAATGTGATTTCGACTGGGAGAACTAGACAAGATAGCGACAAATGGCGAATTACCGGTAATCAACGGAAAAAAAAGAAAAAATTTTATCCCTACAAATTCGGTTATGATTTAGATGATAAGAACCGTTTGTCGCTATCTAGTCAGGTTCTTTCAGAACAGATACCCCTTAAATTGAACAACCTTAAAAACGACCTTTAGGTTTGTTACTTAAGGGGGTACTGATCGGTTCACAGAATTCTTCGAAAATTTGATACCAGACTAAATACGGCAAAAAAATGACGATGGAAATATTATTTTTGATCACAAGTTCGGCCAGGCGGCGCGTTCAAAGTCGGGAAACGCAGATCACTTTTTCTCATTAAGTACACATCGGCACGACAAAATTGAAAGACCAAAGTGATTCGTACTTATCCGGCTAGGAGATTTCGGTATAGAATTTTCAAATTTTACTTAGTTCGGGAGATAAAAAAATTATCTCGGGAACTAAAAAGAAAATTGTCATCGGCTGGATAATTGTATGAAATATGGCCATTTTTTCTATCATAAAAAATAATAGATTATCCGTGTGGTGACTGAGTAACATTGCATTTGGCTTTTGGTAAAAATCTTTGAATAATATAATATAATGCTAAAAATAATATTATTTCGAGTCTTGTATACGACCTGGGACAGAAACAATGATCTGAATTTGTACGTATGTGTGTTTTTTATTTACGGTGGTAAAGAAGTATCAATGTGGGATCTCGGGAAGATATTGTCTATGATTTTAGGCGAGGAATTCTCCTGAATTGTTTACTTTTTATGTTCCCGCGAAAGATCAAAAAAACACCATACTGTACTTGATTGCAATTCGATGAAAAATGCACGTTTATTTATTTACTCTATTTTTTTAGACATTTCGGTAGTTCGTTCGGCATTTTTAATCAACAATCGACTGGTTTGTGCTTATTTGAAACCTTTCCATTTTGGTAAAAAATTGATATAAGTTAGTATCACCGATTTGTTTCATTATAATTTCTTTCTGATTATTCAACTTTCATCAAAATTCAACGAAAAATTTTCAAATTCTGAACTATCCAATTATCTTCTGAATTGAATGAACATTTTCAAAACCGATTATATAAATTGTTATCGAAATTTTCCAATTCAACATCATGTGAAACACTAAAATTATTAGAACTATCAAAATTTGAAAACTGGGAAAATTATTCGATTGCTCGTTAAAATTTGAAATATTATGAATTCTGATTTCAAAATGTAAAATTGATTCACTGTCAGAGACTAAAAATTCGCTGGTGGACCATTTTTGCCTTGCACTTTTTTTTTATAAATAATGCGCTTGCAAGTTATGCACGATTTTGTCAAGCTGCTGTCGAATATAAAGGCGTTATGGGAGGAGAGTTCTAGAACACTTGATTTTGAACTTCAATGTCTTTTATCTCGGAACGGCTTAATGGAAATTATTACACGTTGTAAGAATAACAATGAATACTTAGTTGACAGTTATCGGAAAATATTTACGAAAATTTCGAGCTCGGACTTGTCTACGAATAATGAAAAACTGTAATTTCATGATATTTTAGAATTTTGTTAGCTCAGTTTTCTAAAAAACAACTCGGTACAATTTTTTTTTTAATTGGTTATATAGGGAAACATGTCTTCTCATTTCTAGTGGCAAAGCTTTTTTTTAAACATCGCTTCTATTTATAGAAAATTGCAGATTACATTCAGCCGGAAGTCAATTTCATGACTTTCTTAGAAAAAACCAAATTTCATCGTATTGAGCTGTAAGTACCATCAAATTAAAGCGCATAGTCTACTGAACAAAAAATCTGCTTACGTCAGGTTGAAATTTTGATCCCTTATATTCTAGCAATCAAGAAAATGTAAAAATTCCAAACTGAAACAAAATTTTCTCGAAAACAACTCCGGTACATTTTTTTTAAATTTTAGTATAATACGGTGCAAAACATGTCTTCTCAATTCCAGTGGAAAAACTTTTTTTTTAAATCATCGCTCCTATTAATAGAAAATTGCAGTTTGTGTTCAGCCGGAATTCAATTTTTGGAGTTTCTAGAAATTTATGTTTTCATTCCGCATTGTACCGAGAAGTACCCTCAATTGAAGCTACTGCAAAACTGAAGTAAAAAGGTGCCACTTACTTTTACTTATTTTTAGAATTTCTCATTAAAATTGAGGTTTATGTATTTTTTTCTCAAAAAAATACTTAGCAAAAATCTGAAAAAACTCGAAAATTTTGAGAAAAATCTCGAATTTTTTTTTATGATAAGAGTAGAAATGCATTTTGTGGCCTTCTCGAGGCTATTTGGTGCAGTTATTATGTCCCTAANAAATGTGTCAAAACTTTTTTGTATGCACACACTCCCTGACACATTAGCGACACAAGAGGACCTAAGCCAAAATGGTTTATCTATCTCCTCCTAGGTTTTATTTTGAAATAAACCTTAATTTTAACATAACCTGTATAATTAGTATTTAAAACTTCTCTAGAGCGTTTTTGTCGATAAGTGCTATATTTTTTCTAGAATATGCGATAAACCACTCTTTTTTGGACTTTGTTCATCGTAAAATCTATCTCCTCCTAGGTTAAATTTCAAAATTCACTCAAATTTTTACAGAAGGTAGCTCGAAACAAATAAAAAATCCTCTAAGGCGTTTTTTTCAAATTGCGATCCCAAACTCAAAATATGAATTTTTGAAGGTCACGTGGAAAATTTTTCGAAAAAAACTGTGCTTCGATTTTTTCGAAAGTGGGCCCAAAAGAAAGCCACGTAAACACTGATCAGAAAGTTGGCTTACGTCAAGATGATATTTTGACGTTTTAGTTGTTAAATTAAAGCAAATGTAATTTTTTTAGTTCATTTTGAAAAAAATACTTAAAAAAAATCGAAAAAACGCTAAAATTTCGAAACATTTTTTTTGATGATTTGGTCGGTAGTACAGTTTGTTATCACCCAGGGTCATTTTGGAGCATTTATTATTCCCCTAAGGCCCCATAAAGCCAGCAACCAGTACCCCCTTAAGGGGGTTGCAGCGTTGTGGCAGATTGGTACATTTTTTCGGAGTGATTTATGAAAGAAAAAAAATGTGAATTTTTTTTTTTAGTTTTTATCTTTAATAAAAGTTTTCATTCTTGCAAACGTTTATATTTTTAATTCTTCAACATACTTCAGTATCTGTAAAATATCAAAAAACACTTTTCATTATAACTCCATTTCCAACTTGACCCGATGTGAAATTATTTTTTGAAGGCGATATTTATAAACTTTAGGCATTTTTGGGTGTTATGCGCTAATTAGTGGGAGAATCATTGTCCATATGAAAAAATTTCCTTAATAATATGAAAGTTTTTTTTTCATGAAAAAAAAAGAAAAACAGCTTTTTAGGAAAAAAAATTTACCTTCAATTGCGTTTAAATATTCAAAAAAATCCTGACTTTGAAAAGAAAAGTAGCCCATAACACCCGAAATTTAATTGAAATTTTTTGAAAATAATAAAATTTGTCATTAATTGCGTGCCAAAATGGCACAAACCGGTGTACAAAGCAAGTGTTGTAAATTCATCAGTAGCTCAGAAACGATATTCGATTGACCCTTCCATCGGTTGAAATACGGAAATCAAATAGATACCAGAAATAACACAACTGATTCGCCTGATTTTTCAAGAAAATTCAAAAAGCATTAATAAAAAATTTTAGACTTGATTTGCCGAAAATTTTATAATATTTTTAAAACAGTCGACAAAAAATGACAAATGAACATGTTATTGATTTTAAACAGCAGTCAGAAAATATGTAAAACATGCATGAAAAAAGTTTAAAGTGGCTATTTTTTTCAATTTCATTGACAGATTTCAAAAAAAAAAAAAAAAATTTTGGGGTGAAAAATGCGTGAAATTTTAATAATGTTTTGAATTTTTTGAAAATTTTCGCGAATTCAAAAATAAAAGTGTCGAACTCAAATCTTCTTCAAATAGATAAAAAAATATTTTATATGAGCTGATACACATTTATTCTGGTTCAGCTAACGATAATAAGCACAAAAAATTAACCAACTAATTATTTTCGTAAGTTAAATTGACGCCAGTCTCCACATCGCTGCTACCCCCTTAACCAAAACAGTCCCTCTTTATCGAAAAAAAAAATACCAAGCACGGAATTCTTGGCAGTTAACCGCTTATATGATATAAGTTTCATCGTATTACATGTAAATATAACTTGAGAATAATATGAATCAGGGGTCGGCACCAGGGGTCGGCACATCTGAAATTTTTTTTGGATCGGATCTGGATCGGATCGGTCGGCTCCAAATTTTTTTGGATCGGATCGGGATCGGATTGGTTGGCTCAAAAAAAATTGGATCGGAATCGGATCGGTTTTCATGAAAACTCGATTTCCATACATTTTTAACCGCAAAAACTATTTTTTAGCACTTGCGTCCATCGCCTGAAAAAAAAGGAACTCCAAATTCGATGAAACTTGGCATACAGGTTTATTGAACCCTTTTCCAGAAAGTATCGAATGCACCAATAATTTCGTCGTCAACTTCCGGTCTCCGGAAGATATAATGACTCATCGTCGAAAATTAAATTTTGATATTATAAAAAATCGGATAAATCTTTTATTTTTCAGCGAAAAGTCTTAGAATCAAATTTTATTTTATTTGATATCCATATGTAGTCATTTCCGGTCATTTGAAATTCCGGATTTTGAAAAAATCTCAAAAAATTTCGAAAATTTTCAAATAATATTTCAATTTTTTCTGGTAAAAAAAAATCCAGAATAGCATCCTCGGATTCTCGATACCCCTTTTAGCCTCTATTTTGGCATTGACATATCAATAAAATTCGAGTAAATTATTGAACATTTTCATTCTCATTTTATGTGCAATTTTTCATATTGATGAGTTTTTTTAATTCTAAATTTATTTTTATAAGAACATATTTAGAACTTTTCTGGTATATAAAGTTTACTAGCATATTTCTTCTCAATATTGTCCTTGTAGACGAAAATCACAGTGAATTATTATTTTTCACCCTAGATTCTATACAAATCCGGCAACGAAATTCCATGTTTAATTGTAAATAATATTTGGAAATATTGTTTTTATAATGCCTTGTCTACAATTTACGTATATTCAAATAATTTTTAAGTACATATGAAGTTATCACGTGTTTATTGTAATAATTTGATTCTGATCATATTTTTCAAAAGTGTCCTTATAAAAAAAAACCACAGTTATTAGTACATGCATACACATTTTTGTCCATATTTGCGTTGAGGTAGCTCGACCATATTTGCAAAAGGTAGCTCGAAAGAAACAGAAAATCCTCTAGAGAGTTTTGTTTCAAATGTCAACCTCAAACTCAATATAGATCAAAAAACAGAAAATTCGAATTTTTTTTGATAATTTGGTCGGTAGTACACTTTTTCATCATCTCAAATCAATTTGGAGCATTTTCAAAGCCCCAAAGGCCTCATAAAACCAGCGACCAGTACCCCCTTAAGAAGCATGTTAAAATATTTGTGTTATAAACTGTACATGTAAGCAAATATGTCATTGTTTCCTAGTCACTAGAACCTAGTGTATCATTTGAATACTTTAAAATTATCCTTTCAAATTATACCATAAAATTAACAAGAAAACCAAGATACTTTTATCAAATGCAAATAATTTTCAAAAAAAAATGAATCGGATCGGATCGGCTCGTAAACAAATTTGATCGGATTTGGATAGGATCGGTCGACTTTTGAAAAAATTGGATCGGATCTGGATCGGATCGGTCGACTTTTGAAAAAATTGGATAGGGTCGGGATCGGATAACCAAAAAAAAAGATTGGATTGGATCGGGATCGGAAAACCGACCCGATCCGATTTCGATCCAGGGATCGGCACAGCAAAAATAAAATTGAGATCTGATCGAAAAAAAAAACGATTCGATCTGATCTCTAATCGGCTCGAAAAAGTTTAAAATTTGAACGTGATCGGATAAAATCGGATCAGAAAATCCTAGTTGATCCGATCCGATCTTATTCCGTCAACCCCTGATATGATTATTTATTTCCAAGTTTTGTTTGAAGAAATATTATTTTTCTTCAAAAAAAGATAAATTACTCAAACATCACCGGTATTTCGAGAAGTTTACAAAATGTCGATCGCTGTTTTTTAGAAAGCTCAGAGCTTCAAAGCTTTTATTAATCGTGCTAGTTTTTTTTGTAAATAAGTTATATCACACTAACGTTTTACATTCAATGCGGTATATTTCGCTTGATCAGCAAAGATAATGACTTTAGAGGTGAAGTGTCACAATTCGGTAATTTTATTTATCGAAATGAAGTAACGGCTTGCGGCTAGCATTTTGATAATTATCGATAAAAGGTCGAAAAAATTCTTTCGTGGTTCGGACAAAAACCCAATTTTGGATGCTTGAAAAAGGTCTTTTAATCACCAAAGAAAATAAAATTAGTTCATTTTATTTATCAAGGAATTTTATTCTGTTAGTTATGGTCCTTAGAAAAGTATTTCCAAAACATGACATAATTTCGTTTTTGACTCGCATTGCGGAAATTTACGATTAGTATGATCAAGGGATTGTATTTAGTTTTGGTCATAATTTTTCTTGTTTTACATCCATCACTGGATATGAATGCTTTCGTTTGGAAACGCGATGTAGGCTATAAAGTGCTTATAGAATTTTATGTAAAGGACTTCTAAAATCGGAATTCGAAATAATTGAGTTTTTGAAATTCAATTTCCGATTTGTGATGTAAATTTTTATCTTTCAATTTTGCCAATACAAATTTAAGCCAATATTATCATGTCGAGATTCTGATTCCTATTTAATTCCTATTAATGGTTGTAATTTTTTAAATACGACAACATTTGATTAAATTTTTTAATAAAACAAAATTTGATTAGAAAATTTTAACCCAAAACACAGGTGAACCGTTCGGCTTATCGATCATAAATATTGGCAGTTTTCCATATTTTGCGGGAATGTCGGAACAGACCGAATTAAGTTTCCTATATTTTTATTTGCGAAATCTTGGCGATCTTTTGTTTATTCATATCAGACCAGAAATGCATTTTTAGATGACATTTTCAGTAATTTTACATTTCTCATTATTGTTTTATATCCTTTTTCCAACCAAAGTGCCTCTATAGTAAATAGGGTGTCAACACTGTTTACATCTCGGCTTTTGGAAACGCGATTGAGCTCCTATACACTTTATAGCTCAAAATGACCACACATATCCAGAAAAAAACAATTCATCCGATTTGGACCAACTTTTTTTCCTTGATTTCTTGACCATAGTGGGCAGCCCACTGGTCATTTTGAGCTATCTTGGACCTGAATTTGTTTTCCCAAAAGGCAAAATGTGAACGGCGTAGACACTCTACGAGCCGATTTTTTTAATGCTTTCTGGGAAGACTTTTAAATTGCATTTTCAGGCGTAGGTTGCATTCTGTGATGCGCTGATTGATTCTGGCGGTTTGACAAATGTTTTATTATTATCAGACAATTTTCTTAGCCCTTGTGAGCGCAGAGCCGATATATCGGCTCAAGTGAGTCACTTGAAGTGACCCTTCAAAAATGGCAAAATACATAATCCTAGAATTTTGTCCTTTTGATACATTTATTTAAGAATTTTGCTGCGATTCCAAAAAATAATTGTTTTTTTTGGAATATTTGGTTCCAATATTAAGACGGGGGACCGTCGGGGGTTGATTTTTTAGGATTTTTCGGCTATGTTTTACTTCCGACAAAATTATTTCGGAAATAGACTAGAGTCTAGTCACTAGACTGTCGGAGGCTTGAATTTTTGAATAAAAAGGCCGAAAATATGCTTAAAAATGATCCTCATTAGATTCCTTGTAATTTTTAAAGCATTTCATCAGATGAAATTCATCTCATAAACATTTTTTGAAATTTTGACGTTTTATGACAAAGAAATCGTATTTTTTAAGGATTTATGCCATCAGTAAGGTATCAGTAAGGTAGCCTAGGAGGTAACCAAAGTTGCTCGCTATCAAAAAAACATTATTTACGTGGAAACAAGATTTCAGCGGCAATTGTGGCCGCTTTTCAGCCCGCACATCCTTGTTTGAGCAAAAGGTGTTAAAGGGATATATCATATAATATGGGCGCTAGTTTCTATAATGGGACAAACCCTCGGACACCCTAAGAGAGCATCTTAAAATCAATGTAGCGGACGGGGGTCAAAAATTAGTAATGAATAAGCCAAATTTTAGACTTTTTTAGTTTTCTATCATTTTCGACTCGAATTTCAAACAAAAAAATTTTCATTATTTTTCATTGAAAAGATGAGTACAAAATACATGTCTGGAAATTTTTTTTTGAGAATCGATGAAGCGGACGAGGGTCAAAAATTGAAAATTACAAAAAAAGTTTTTGATTATTTTCAACTTGAATTTTGAACAACAATTTTGAAATTAGTTTTAAATGCAAAAAAGAGAACAAAATACATCACTGAAGAATTTTTCCAAAGAATCGATGTAGTGGACGGGGATCAAAAATTTAAAATGAATAAAACATTGATTTTTTTCTAAGTTTTTTATCATTACCGACTCGAAATTCGAACAAAAAAATTTTATTGAAAAAACGATACAGCATAAGATCAAAACGCAATCTTATGAAAGTTCTAATCAAAGAATTTTTGAAGTTTATCTTAATTACTGCGCAGTGCTCTGTTCTACTCAATACTTTTGTCTGATTGAGTATATCTGTTGGAAATCAAAAAATATTTTTTAATAAGTTCAAAATATTCATGAAAAAATCACGTTTTTTAGGAAAAATTGTTAGTGTTCTCGATTTAATGAAATTATTTGATTATTATTACAATATTGACGCAAATATGGTATAAAAGTACCACTTTGGCATGATTTTCACAAATTATATAATTTTTCAAACACATATATTTTATCTATACTAATATCGAAATAAATATTTTTGAAATTTCACTCCCAAAAAATATTTGTGCTCCAGATATGTCCAGAGGCTAATTTTTCTTGCAAATTGTACTCAAACACTTTCCTGAAAACTGGCTTTATTTGAAATTTTAATTCCAAATTTGGATCAAAAGTATTTTTTCGGAAGTAAATCTTAAGCGAAAAATCGCCTTTCAATCACTCGTCATAAAATTTGAACCTAGTATCCGAAAACATTTAGGAAATATTTTTAGATTCACATTGTTGAAGTATAAAATGTATCAGAAGGAGAAGTGTCTGCGATCATTTTTCCATCATTTTTGGCTGATTTAACTCGTAGACTCGATTTTCGGTAAGTAGTGACCTTCACCATTAATCGTATTTACGACGCTTAATATAAATGACAAGATCAGTTATAAAGTTATTGATTAACTTTAAGAACAATGACGTTTTTTTTGAAAATTTTTACTGTAATACAGTACTTATTTTTCGCTAACAATTTCGCATCACCAAATAAAACGTTCGTTGCAATCAGAAAAAATTTTAAGATTTTTTCCAGTACACCAAAGCCCAAAAATGATTCACGTGACCATTTATTCAGAATAAGCTCGGTCAAAATAGTACTGTTTTTTTTCAAAAATTGCTTAAAACACTTTTTGAAAAAAAAAGAAAGGTTTTTGGAGTTTTAAGATTTTTTCCATTACACCAAAGTCAAAAAACGATCCACGTGACCTTCAAATTAAGAAATAAGGTTTTAGTTCAAGTACCGAAGGTACAGAAATAGTACTCAATTACGCCTAAAAATTTGTGGGCTAATAAACACCTAATTTAAGAGTTTTGAACATAATGATATTTTCCAAAAAGGTCACGTGATCTTATTTTTAAAGAAATAAGGATTTATTTATGACATATTCAACCTTATTTTTGGATTATTTCGTTACGTGATTTTATTCGGACTTCAGTATAATAAGAAAAAGTCTTAAAACGTTTGAAGTTTATCAACAAATGTTTTGACGTAATCTGAGTACTTTTTCAAATTACCGTATATGGTGTACACTGGTGCACCCTTATCCGTACGCACCCTTATCCGTACGATGTACCCTTATCTGAACGATTTTTTTGGAAAGTTGACAGAAACACCTTATCCGTACGGTAAAATTAGAGAACAATATTCCAGATTTTCGAAATTTTCTAGATTTTTTTATTTTTTCAAAAATAAATGAAATAACTAGCTAACTTGGCACGTTTTTAGAACTATTTTGGTGAATATATAGACTTTACAATGCAACAAAATAAATTTCTATGTTTTTTTGAATAAATCAGTTAATTTAGTTGTTTTTTTCTCGGTTGCATAACCGATGCAGAATCTCCGGCTGAAATCTTTTTTCGTCCATTATTTTTCCTGAATTTATGCAGAAGGCAAGTCAACGGATTTTTCAGGGACAATAGTCAAATTATTGATACAACTTGTAATGTCACTGGTCACGTTCAAATCTTGATATTAGTATGTTTTGTTTGTTCTGAAAAATTATCCTGATGGTAGACTTCGCCAACAAACGACCCATATCTCCCGCCATATACTTCGATATTTCAGACAGCGAGCATTCTGGGTTCTCTTCGCTGTAACTGATTATTTTCAACCTTTAAAGGTAATGTTGGCCTTTTCAATTTCTTTGGCATTTTTATCTGATTATTTTTAAACGAAAGTTAAAGAAATCAAAATTCCCATATCTAGAATTTCGTTATTCAACATTAAAGCCTATATATTCACGAAAATATTTAAAAAATCGTTTTTTGCTCTTTTTTTCACTCGACCCCGAAAAAGTACCCTTATCCGTACGATGTACCCTTATCCGTACGATTTTTGGCCGAGCTGAAGCGTACGGATAAGGGTGCACCCAGTTATCGTATATCAAATTACCTGCAATTTAAATTTAAGTTCATCTTAGAAACTTGTAAGTGCCCTCAAAATGATCGGTCGACTTTCTCATGAAAATTTAAGCAACTATGGGTTAATTATGTACTGAAAGGGCGCCAGAGAGGCAAAAAAAAACCTGTGAAAGGTGACCATTTTTGATGTTTAATGAGCTTGAATTACAGAATTGACCCATAGTTGCTAATATTTTTCATAAAAAAGTCGACCCTTCCGATTATTTTGGTGGTACTTTCAAGTTTATACGCTGACCTTGAAATTGACCTTGAACGAGAATATAAAATATCTCTCATATTTTAGAGTCATTTTACTAGAGAATTTTGTGGAAAACATATAATTATTTTTAAACAGAGCAATACATTTGAAGTTTAATATAAGGTAGTTTTAAATTAAATTAAGTTTTAATTTTTATCTTATTATTGCACTTTTAAGTGTAACTGGAGGTAATTTTCGCAATTTTTTTCTTATTCTCATTAAATGCATTTTTATTTCGTTTAAAATTTTTTTTTTGTTATAATTGTATACGCAAATTGGCTAAATATTATTTGAAGCTAGTAAAAAATGTTTGTTGATAATGAATTTGCTTATATGGCTCGATTAAAAGAATGGTCACTACTTGCCGGAATCGAGTCTGGGTACAGATAACATTCTAAGTCACGAGTTAAAGTGTCTTTAGCCTTCAAAAGGCTATATCCATATATACCCCGGGTCACTTTAAAAACTTATTTGCCTGTTAAAATAATAGGGAATAAGTTTTTAAAGTGACGGGGATAATAATGGATATGCCTCGGAGGGTTAAGAAATAAAATCGGAAATGTCATGCTAATTATCTTCGTTGAAAGTTGTGAATTGCCATCGCTTGAAACATAAAAATCTCAAATCAACCGAAAAGCAATTTTAATGTTTTTATTTTTGTAGAAACAGCCATAAATCGGTTACAATAATAATATAGGCAAAAGCGTGACCTAAGTTAGTACGTTATTTATGAACGGAAGTGTTTTTCTGAGTCTTGAAACATTTAAAGTCAAAAATCATTAAATATGGTTTTTGCGGTTAAAAATTTATGAAAATCGACTTTTCATTAAAACCGATCCGATCCTGATCTAATCCAAAAGTTTTGAGCCGACCGATCCAGATCCAATCCAAAAAAATTTTGAGCCGACCGATCCGATCCAGATCCGATTCAAAAAATTTTTGAGCCGACCAAATCGATCAAAAAAATTCAGATTAGAGCAGAGGTTAAAGTTCTCGGATTTTTTGTCTTTTAAAAGTATTTCAAAAAAATGCGCATGGTAAATGCGCATGATAAAAACAGAAAAATTTAAAACAAATTTGTCAAAAAAAAATAGTTTAAGTAACTAAAATTGAGTTTGAAAATCTCAAAAAAAAAAAATCAAATTCAATTTTGACACTTGTCCGCTACTTTCAAAATTTTTCTTGTTTTCCGTGTTTAAAATTTCAATGCGCATCTTTTAAGCCTAGTTAAAAGAAACTAAATGGAAATCGAATTCGCATTTCTCACCCTTACTCTAGTAGTACCGTACTCCCGGCAGAATTGTTACGGTATGTTACTTATTGTTTTGTTTCAATAAAATTTACTAAAAAGCCTTAGTCGTAATTTATCGTTTCAAATATTCTTTGAAATAAAGTTGGCCCACTTTGGTATTAAAATAAACAAAGATTCCATCGTAAGAGCGTCTTCAGAAACAAAGCTTCCGCCATATAATAATTTCTGTTCAATCAGGACACATTCTCAGCTTAATACGGCGCCAGGAACAGGGTCATAGTCAGCTAATTAATTAAATTAACGTGATTATTTTCAATCAAAACTTTCTTATATATCCCTTTAAACCCCTTTTGCTTATCTGAGAGATGTGGGTTGAGGGAGCCAATCCCTAACACTCCTAAGACCCCTCCTAGCCACTCATTTTACTCTCTAGACTCTAGAGAATAAAAGATCAAAAAATTAGTGAAATTAACAAAAGATATTTGAAATTATGTTACTTTTCTACAGCCTATTTTTCTTTTACCGGCCAAAAATTAATATTTTTTTCTTTATTACACACCAACTAACATTTAAGGGAGTGCTTGTCGCAATTACGCTGTTTTTGAAGTTTTTATAAATGGTTTCTTGATGAACTGGTGGAGAGGTGGTATTATAAAAACTTTCTGAACGTGAAGAACAAGTGTCGAAATATTTTCAAACACTTATTGTAATAGTGATAAAATTCAACCTACGCTCACTCACTAACCCTTAATAAGCTTCCCAAAAAGATCACTAAAAGCTTACTCCTCCTACAATTTACATGATTTTTTCTAATTTTTAAGTAAAGTTTTAAAAAAGCATATCAACAAAAATCTGAACTCTTTTTTTGAATTGTGCTTTTGACAGACAATTTTTTTTCGACCAATTTTCGTAGAGATTTGTTTTCGGTCTTTTCGCATTTTGTTCGTTAGAAGCAAAAATTTTGAAAAAAAGGAATCTGCATTATTATTGATATTGGTTTTCCAGACTTGACTCAAAAAATAAAAAAAAATTGACTGTAAATGTTAGGAGGAGTAAGCTTTTTGAGTTTCAAATATCTGACAACATATCTTGCAAGTATAAGGATTAAAATCAAGAAATAGTATTTTTCGGTTCGCTTGTTTTTGAGTCTATTTTACCGAAATACACGGTATATCTTAAGGGGTAGAGCGATGTAGCAATCTGTACATTTTTTCGGAGTGATTTTTGAAAGAAAAAAAAATGTGAAAATTTTTTATTTATTTTTTATCTACAAATGAAAGTGCGTTATACTTGCAACGTTATATTTTTAAAATTTTTTAACATACTTTGTATCTTAAAAATATCAAAAACCATTTTCATTACACTCCATTTTCAACTTGACCCGAGTGGATTTTTTTTTAAAGGCGATATTTATACAATTCAGACATTGTCGGTGTATATGCACTAATCTAAGTGGAGAATCATATCCACATGCAAAAATTTCTTAATATGAAAGTTTTTTTTCCATGAAAATAGAGGAAAAACAGCCTTTTTCAAGGAAAAAGAAACTATGACCTTCAAGTTGAGTTTAAAGTATACAAAAAAATGTCTGACTTTTTAAAACGTTAAGTAGCCTATTAACCTGCATTTATACAGATTTTTGTTAAAATAATAAAAATTTTATAATTTTGTCGTGCCAAATGGGCACCAAACCGGTTCCTTAAGCAAGTGTTGTAAATTTCATCGAAGTTCAGAAACGATATTCACCTTTGACCCTTGCATCGTGAAATACGGAAACAAATGATACTCAGAAAATTTCACAAGTGATTCGGCCTGATTTTTTAACAGAGATTTCAAAAAAACTACTAATTAAATTTTTGGACTTTGAATTTGCGGAAAAATTTACATAATTTCTAAAGAGTCGACAACAAATGAAAAAAACAACATTTCAATGATTTTTCAAACAGCAGTCAGGAAAATATGTACGACATGCATGAAAAAAGGTTAAAGTGGCTATTTTTTTTGTTTTTATTCACAGATTTTCATAAAATTAATCAGAAAAAAATTGGACGATAAATGCTTAAAATTTTCATAATGCTTTGAATTTTTCGTAAAATTTTACGAATTATAAAAATAAAAGTTTGACTAAATCTTTTAAATAGATAAAAAATGATTTTAATTGAGCTGATTCAACATTTATTGTGGTTTCAGCTAACGATAATAAGCAGCAAAAAATAAACCAACTTATTATTTTCGTAGTTAAATTGACGCCAGTCCCTGCCAATCGCTGCTCACCCCTTAAATCACGGAAGACTTGCGTTTTATATCAAATCAGGCGAAATTTTGTCGGATACCTCCATTAAATTAGAGAGACGGTGAACGCCTACGCTCGAATGCAGGTTGTTTTTAAGGGACGATTTTGAAATAAGGAATTTCAAAAATAAAAAATCGGTTTTATTGTGTCTAAGCTATCTTGTAGAGAATTTTTTCTGGTCATTTTAAGACTTGGGAGATTTTTTTTTTAATTTTAAAAAAAAATCGATTTTTGCGCTCAAATTTTCGGAATTTTACAGGGTGTCATGAAGCCAGTTCTAGCGACTCTCTTATTGAAGAGCTAAACCGGTAATTTTTTGGCAGGTGAAAATTAAGCGTTTTTTAGGAAACCTTTTTTTTGCTAGAGCTAGCGTCCACGTGATCGACCTCAAATGACCGGTCAAAGTTCAAGTCAATCTCAGTTCATTGTAGAACTTGAAGTTCCCCCAAAGGAACGGAGGGCCGACTTTCTAATGAAGCGTACTAGCAACTATGGTCAATTATCTACTGAAAGGTCGCTAGAGAGCAAACATGGTTAAACCTCAAGGTCAATCTCAAGTGCATCGTATAGACTCGCATGACCTTCAAAGAATCGGAAGGGTCGACTTTCTGATGAAAGTATTAGGAACTATGGTCAGTTTGTACTGAAAGGTCGCTAGAGAGCAAAAACTGGGCAAAATTTTTGAGATTTTACAAGGGTGGTGAAGCCAGTTCTAGCGACTGTATGAAAATTAAAGCAGTTATTTTTTTGAGGTGAAAATTAAGCGTTTTTTCGGAAACCTGTTTTTTGGCTAGGGCTAGCGACCACGTGGTCGCCTCAAATGACCGGTCAAGAGTGAAGGTCATCTCAAGTTCATCGTAGAGACTTGAAAGTACCCCCAAAAGAACCGGAAGAGTCGACTTTCTAGTGAAGTATTAGAAACTATGGGTCTATTTATGTACTGTAAGGTCCTAGAGAGCAAAACTGGTCAAAATTTTGAGATTTTCAAGGGTGCTGAAGCCAGTTCTAGTGATCCGTATGACGAGCTAGATAGCTGATTGTTCGCCAGATGAAAATTTATCGTTTTTTATAAACTGTTTCTTGGCTAGGGTCGCGACCAGTGGTCGACCTTAAAATATCGGTTAAAGTCCAATGTCCTTTTAAAGTTTCATCGTAGAGACTTGAAAGTATCCTCAAAATAATAAGAAGGGTCGACGTTCTGATGAGCGTATTAAAACCATCGGTTAATTATAACCAAAAGATCGCTAAAGAGCCAAAAAGTGACATAAATATAAAGTTAATTCTCAGGGAATTACTAATGACTTGAAAACCATGCTAATAACCTTCGCTGTCAGTTTGTTGAACAATACATTACCGGCGGAAGTTTCAAGTAGCGAATCCACAAACATCCTTGAAATGGATGTCGGTTTGAGGAAACAAAAAACGGGCTTTTATTAACAAAAATCGATATTTTGATGAATAGCTTTAGTTTCAAGTAGCGAAGTCCAAACTTTAGTGAAATATAACTATTTAAAGAATTACTAATCATAAAATTAACTATTTATAAAAATTTACTAAAAGAGCCAAAAACTTAACATAGGTACCAACAATTGTACGAACAACAAAAAATAAATAGATTATCTGAAATGTAAATGGTTTCGTCCTTTT
>SCLH01001523.1:3342-35143 GCA_004367855.1 Oikopleura vanhoeffeni | reverse complement strand
CCTCGTTTTCAATCTGCCTTTGGCCGTTTTGTGGCGCATTATTAACAAATTTTAATTTAAAACATAAAACTCCCTTAAATCGTCCTTCGGCCGATTTGGGGCTCATTTTTTCACAAATTTAAATTAAAGTATAAAACTCCCTTAAGCCTTGTGAGCACAGAGCCACAATTGTGGCTCTAGCATACCTTAAATCATTAAAAAACGGCAAAAAACGGGATCGTAGAAACTTTTCTGTCGAACACATTATAAAGAATTTTGATTCGGTTCCGAAAAAATAATTGAAATTTTTTTCCAATGATTGGTTCCAGAATTACGGGGTGTTGATTTATAAGGATTTTTCGCCTAAGTTTCACTTCCTGAAAAATTATTTCAGAACTAGACACAAAATACAAGTGTAAGATTAGCCAGTTTTTAGGAAAGTGTTTTGTGCATGCATAACAGTTGAAATACAAATTTATTGGTATCTAGGGGCAGATACTTTTTTTCGGAAGTGAAATTTCTAAATTTTCAACTTCAAGTATCCCATGAAAAAATTTAATTATTATAAAGTGAATTTAAGCAATCAAAAGCTATCAACAGTTGTACTTCATTACTATATTAACTTGAAAATGATAAAAAAAGTGTAATAATCTGCTTTTATTGGGAAAAATGAACATTTTTAATCGAAAATCATGATTTTTCCATCAAAATTTTTGACTTATTTATAAATAACGTTTGATGTATGAGATATAAATCAAAGCGGACAAAACGATGCGGTAGGCCAGATACTTGTGCATCGTTTCCGACGGAAATAGATACTTGTGAAGACAACTGTGACCGTGTATCACGTGATACCCGACCGAAAATCATCTTCGTGAAACAACTGGACCCGTTAATCACTTGAGATTTATAACACTTCTCTTTTCCACGATATTTCGCAGAACTATAAGAAATTAAATTCTATAGAATTATAAATTCGGAGATTTGCGAAAACATCATACCTCTACAACAATGAACCAAATAATAAATAAGACAAGAAAAAATAAATAACAAATAATTACACACGAATGCACTGAAAGCCTTATCTGTTTACACATTCAAAAGTAACCCAACCAAATATGAATGGCTCTGATAGACCATATAAATGGAGAACCAGGAAGGCTTTATTATATGTCACCAAGGGTTAAATTAAAATAAACGTCACAAATATATCCACGTATTATGACTCACAAAAAGATTAAATGCATGACCGTCACAGAAAAGTCTATAGCACAGTGGCCGAGGATATATTCATAAAATTCGCTCCATAGAATTTTGTTCCCAAAATAAAAACTTCCCTCTTGAACATTCCCAAAATTTACGTCGCTACCAAGAGATGGTATTCTCCGAGCCCACAGAGTAAATTTCCAGTCAATCGGACCTGGCACTCTGCCCATTAGTGCAGCCATAGGAGCTCGCCCACGCCAACTCTGCTTCGCCATTTTCGCGATATCTTCAATGGGGTAGTAATCTACCATTTCCGATACATATCTGAACTTACCAATAGTTTCGAGTTTCATCACAAACTGCCCGGTTTCCCAATATCGTTCATTTTCCTAAAAACTATCGATTTTTCCAGCTTATTAAGATTGGATCAATATGCGGCTGCATCGACTCAAGCCATCAAAATACAACTCGTATCGATCGACTGACTACCTAAATTTCATAATTTGGATGATCGATCTGACGAGCCAATAAATCTTCAATCGTATCTGTCTTGTCTATCAAAATGTATAATTACTAAAAATGATTGTGGATGAAACTCATAAGAATGATTTCCGCCGTCAATATATATACGTTACATCGAGGTAACCGTATAAAAAGAAATAAAAATGATTACATCTAAAAAATAATAAAACAAAAAATATGTGCATATGAGCGAATTAATATATCATAAACTAAAAATGTTTCTGATACTAGCCTTCATAATACTAAAAAAAATCACCCAAACAAAATCTATCTGCCTATATTAAAATTATAGAAAACCACACATTAATTTATAAAAACCTACCCGACATAACACCGACAATTTACAAATCCAAACCCATCACCAAATCCCTACAACATCACCTTATCATAAGAATTTCATAATCACAACTACTCAAATCTTCTTTAATTTATCATCCATTTTTCTAACTGTGCATCTCGACATTTCATTCTTGCATGATTAACATCGCATTCTTTACGCCATTCCACCATCTCGTTACTTAAGCAACCGCCGCTCCAATGCGACCTAAAACTAAATAATATTTCAAATTTTAATAAATTTGGTTTTCAATTTGTAATCCTTAGTCTTTGGCAAACAAAATGAACATGCTTGCAATCGTATTCAATCAAAAATGAGACTAATTATCAACATTTGGGTGAATTCGATAAAAGTTTCTCGAAAAATATTTTTTATTTGATCTCACATCAAAATTCACATCAAATTGCTGCAACAAAATTAAATTCAACGTATCATTCAACGAACGTGAGTTGAATGAAAATAATACTTAGAAAAAGTCAAATTGATAATTTTTTTCGACAAATAAAATTTTTTAATTTTACATTACCTGATTGAATCACAGAAAAATGTGCAAGCAAAATTAAATTCAACAATAATACTTCCAAATATACAGTAAAGTGAAGAAAATAATACGTCGTAAAATCCGAAATTTATGAAATTTTATATCGAAAATTGTTTCCTTTTAATGAACGATATTTAAAAATGAAATGCAGCTAAAATTACTTTTTCTCGTTCTGGAGTCCGAGAATCGCGTCCGTCGCGTACTCCCTTAAGACAGAATTTTTCGGGTTAAAATTAAGCAAACACTGAAATGCTTAACGAAAATTTCCAGCATAACAGATTGAGCAAAATTCACATTGAACCTTCTTCAAATTTCGTGATTTCTAATCGCAAATAAGATTCTTCTTTACTCTCTAGAAAAAATTAGAAATTTTGCATTATAATTTCGACATAAATATCAGCGCCTCAAGGTTTCTCCAAACTCGTAACAATTCAACTCCAGAATTTTATTTCTGTCCATAAAAAACAATTTCGTCGTCTTCTAAGTTTTGATGTTCACACAACTCATCTAATTCTCAATAAGAAATTCAAAGAAGCTTCATATTGTATTACTTATTCTCGCTTTCAATTTTTTAATTATTCTTAATTTTATGTTATTATATGCTATTTGACAGATTTGCACTTTTCAATTCGTCTTTCTCTTGCTGAGAACTTGCTGAGAAACTGATACATAGAAATTACTGAAAAAATTTCACTCAACTTGGAATCATATGACGAATCTTAAAGAAATACTACACCTACAAGACCGATTTCGAGCTGCGCAACCAAATTCAACATGATCAATTATTGGAAAGTGCAGTTTAAACAATTTTTGCTAATATTTTAATCAAACTACGATCATGCCTGAATCACTTAATTTTAACTCTAACATATTTAAACTTCGAATCAACCATAACTTACTAAGATTCATGTTATCTACTTAATTTTTTTAAATTTAGACTATTCGCTCTAACAAACCATGAATTGATCTTGAAATCAGAATATCTATTACCATATACTCAGAATTCTAAGCTTTAACTCACCCAGATTCCACAGAAACAGGTTTATTTCTATTATTATTCAGTGTAATAATATGTTTCCTTTTTTACAAATACTATTTATCCAATTCTTCGATAACAAATTTTAACATTAATATTTATACAACTTAATTTAAAAAAAAAAACAAAAACAGAACACTAAAGAATTAAAAAAAATCATTGTCAATAACAAACACAAAAAAAGTCACCACCCAAAATCCAAAAAACACAACATAAAATAAAGAAAAAAGAATGTGAACCAGTGCGAATGTCCTTGTCATCAAATGATAATTTACTTAAAATGAGTTTGTGGGTGAACTCATCTAAGGAATTTCGCCTTTCATTATCTGACTACGTTACGATCGATAAACCGTAGAAAAAAATGAGACCGAAATAAAAAAAGTATTTACATTCTACAAAAATAATTTAAAAACATAAAATATTTGCTATTGAAGAAGTTAATAGTATCAATAAACTAAAAAATTTTCTGATACTATGCCTTTCCATAAGACCGTAAACATCACCCACACAAATTTTATACTGCCTTATCATAGAACAAAATTATTCTTGAAAAAAACCCACACAATATTTAAATTTAAAAAATTATCTACACTTTACCCTTTTTATCAAGATTAATACAAAACTACTACGAAAAAATGTCTTCTGGTTAAATTCTCATCAAAAACTCGCCAATAAGAATTTCACCAATTCCCGGATCAAATCCCTACCCAAACAGTAATCGGATTCGGACCAAACTGATACCAAATCATGATAATATTTGATTGAATCGAAGAAAAAAAATACGCGGATCACTTCTGATTCTATATTTAAATCGATTCTTATCCACTTAGCCGATTCCTTCCTAGTTTCTTTGCACTTAGTCTACTAATGTCAACGCACCAAATGAAAAAAATACATTTCATTGTGAATTGCGTCAGCACAATTTTTTTCTTTAAATTACACATTTATGGGGCGTTAAATCTGCGACTTTACCCACAGTAATCTCTACTTTTTATTCGATCTCTGAAAAATAACTAAAAATTGGCAACACATAAAATGAGATAAAAGTGATTGACTGCCCAGTCACAGGACTGAAATCTTCTGATTTGGCTCATATACTTACTTCCCTATTTTCTTTCTGTTCTTTTTTATAACCTGCCTTGCTTTCATCACTTATTTCTGAAAATTCAGCTTTGATCATTGCATTTCTTTAAGGGTGTAGGTATGTCTGATTTTTAAAGACTTAAAACAATCAGAGTGCCACCAATTCTGCACCACAATACCACCCATATATTACTGCTACATGAAGGCGCCTCATTATTTTTGTAGGTTTTTGAAAGGATAATTAAACCTTCATGATTGAGCTAAAACAAAAACAAAATCAGAATTTATTTAACTAGTTTTTTGAAAATATGAAATTATATAGCTGTCGTATTTTAACCAAATAAAGCCTTTAAGAATAATACTTATTAATCTTTTTGAAAATATCTTGTCTTGATTTTAACATTTTGATTTCAACATATTATGACTTTCAAAATTAAAGTACTGTTTCGAAACAAAAATCATGGAATCCAAGTTTTATAGTAACACCCTCCGCAGATGTCACATTGTCATCCAATATGCTTCAAAATTGTACTAAAAAATCGGAGGAGAAATAGGCTTTTCCGCGAGCCTTTTTATAAATCAGCTCAAACATGTTTTTTGCGCAATTCAAAAACGAAGTAACTAAGACCTGCGGTGCGTCTATTGTGCTCATAAATCGAAAATAATTTTCTACCCCAAAAACTCACTAAAAAATAGTTTTTCGTCTACCAAAAAATATAACCTCTACTTTAAGACTCTTCCTGATGTCACAGCAATCCAGTGATCCTTAATTATAGTTTTATGATTGGATTCAGGTCCAATTATCTACCAGGTTAACAATCTATGTTTTACATAGAATAGTTTTCCAGATATTGCCCTCAAAAAGACCATCGAAAAAGCTATTTTCCACAGGGTACCCCCTTAAAAGACTACTTATATAAAGCTGGAAAATTTTTTTAAAACGCTTGCAACTTTCTATGACGCGACATGAAAATCTACAAAATTTTAAGATGAATCATAATTTCCCCAGAAATTTTTATAAATTTTCTCTGCATGTTTCGACCAGCGCATAATTAGCTAACCGATCAGCAAGAAATATATGTTTATATAGGAACATATATTTAAAACCTTATATCAAAAGACTTGATTTCTTTAAGATCATCCAAATGAAGCATATCACGTATTCTCTTTTAGATTTTAATTCTGGAAGTGCTTTTTCAATAAGTAAAAGAAAAGTTTCGTTTTTTGTTATTAAACCAGCAAAATTAATTTCTTTAACTGTTTTTACGACCATTTCAAAATTAAATAAGGTTTCAAAATTATTTTTTCATTTATTTTAAACTGCGTCTCTTATGATTTCTTCTAACATGTCTTAACTGCGCACTACTAGTAAATTACCCTTTGGACCAAGTTATCTATCTATTTAAAAATACACAACCAGTTTTGACCAAAGTTAAGGTTAGTTGCGCTTTTGTACCTTTCAATCACGCCTGAGAAACAGTTCTAGGCATTTGTAAAAAATTCTGAGGGATACTCTTTTAGATCATCCTTCGTCTAACGCATGACACATCTCAAAGCAACTCTGTGCATCACACCAACCAGTTATCTATTAGGAACACTAAACGTTTTTTTTTAATCTATCTTCTTCTAAACCCCACATCAAAAGCGTCTCAAAATTTACACAAATAGCGAATAAATAGACAAAAAAGTGAAATGAAAGAATATTTTTCGATTTTTATTTTTTTTCTCTAGGAAATCTCACTTAAACCCGATTTGGCCAGTTTTCGACTTCAAACTCTATTCTTCTTTTAGACGAATGGTTAGAAAGCAAGCCATTTTCGACTAAGTAATAAAATACTGCCTGTTAAAATATGAGAAGGAATTTTACGAATACCAATTCTAGAATTCTAGAAATTGAATGATAGTGAACCGAAATGAAAATCGAAAACAAAAGTTTGTCTAATCCAAACAATAATTAATCCAACTGGCAGGCCCGATTAGTCACTATATTTCGACACAAAAACTTTTCTGCTTATAAATTTCGATTTTTTCTCATTCTGAAACGCAAAAAAGCGAAAACATCAAAAAAATACATTTTAAATTGAAATAAAATTAATCAAAAACAAAAAGTACCACCAAATTGAAGCTGAGATTTCACCTAATCAAAAAAGTTGCTCTTACCAGCTAATCAAAATTTTTCGAACCAGTCAGCGTCAAATTTCAATAATTATGGTTTTAACATTTTGCATTTAAAAAAATTGAAATTTTAGAAGTTCATTAAGAGCATTCCGATAATTTAATGTCATGCATAGTTTTCGGTGTCATACTTCCCAATTCAAAAATGTTCTATCCAATGGTAGATCCGTTTATGCGTTAAAGCAAAAACATATCGAATTTTGATAAATTCTAGATTTGTTCTAATGTTTGAAAAAATAATTGCCAACCCATGAATCACTTGCGCGTCAACTTAAGTCAGTAACTCTTATATTATCATAAATATATCTCATAGAGGGCTCTCAAAAAAACGACACCTTACCCCTTAAAGTGATTTTAAACCATGAAAAATAGAGTTATATCAATCTAGAAAACATGAATACAATATTAATATTCTCATAAAATTTGTATGACAAAACTTGGATCTGTCTTTAGTCAATGAATAGTTAGTCAACAGTTCCGACCCAAGCACAAATTCAACTATAGATAGAATTCCCTTTATCACCTTTTGGTTAGAATGCTAGCCTAATTACTCCTTTTAACGTTTATTATAAACTTGTGGCATACCCAGTCTAATCCAAAAGTGATTAAAAGGATATCCCCTATTCACACTTTTGTCAAATATCTCGGCCGTATTAGGAAACGTACTGCGTTAAAGTATCAGGGCTGATATTCACAAAATTCGTGAATATGGATATAAAATGGCACACTAGTAGCAATAATAAAACGCAGAAACCGTTATAGTCCGGTAAACCTAATATTTTGATGCTCGAGTCCAACTTTTGAGGCTTGCCTTTTTCATCGAACCATAGAACATCATAATCATTTTATCGAACATGAAATAAACACTGGGGGACCTCCAAATTTAAAAAAGGTCCAACAACTTAGGCCTACTGATTTCATGCAATGTTCTGTAAAATTTTCCGATTAGTCTCAAAATAAAACTAACAGATAAAGCTTTTCATTTTCGAAAACCGTGGTTTAAGCTTACTTTATCCATAAATTTCGGCGCTTTAACGCAACACATTTTATCTGAATAAATCTATACCAATATAATTAATATCTAATTTATCTACTGTCGAAGAAGTACCAATAGAAAAAAAATTACCAAAATTTGTCGCACGGCAAAGAAGTTCACAGACGGCGAAAAAAATTTCCTGAAATGTGCTTTGTCTAATTTTAGCTTTAATTCAAAAAGTATTATTCTTTTCAAATAAACAATAAGTTGTTAAAGAATTAACTATTCTGCTTTTCATGACATTAATGTTCCTTCATAGAAAAAACAGATTTTATGTAAAAATATAACTTATAAACTTTTTTCGTTCTACAACATTAATAAAGTGACTCTCTTAACCCACTTAACTCATTCAAAATGCTTTAGCATAATCATCTATGAGAAAAAGAGTTTATTCAAATCATGAACAAGTTAAGTCGTGCCCATGTGCAAACTGCGCAATTTAAATACGAACAATAATTATGTTGTTATTTTTTTGTGCTTCACTATCTTAGCTAACCCAAATAAACTGCTATATCAGCTCATTTAAAATTATTTTTATCTATTTAAGGAAAGATTTGATCTCAATTTTATTTTTAATTCGTAAAATTTTCAAAAAAAATTCAAAACATTATTAAAAAATTTCCCTCCATTTTTCTACCCAATTCTTGTTCTTTATCTGAATCTGGATAAACGAAAAAAATAGCCAAATTAACTTTTTTCAGCATTCTAACATTATTCTTCTGAATGCTGTCTAAAAAAATCATTAACATGTTATTTGTCAGTTGTCGACTTTTTTTAGAAATATATGAAAATTTTTCGCAATCCAAGTCCAAAAATGTCTTTATTTATGCTTTCTTTGATTCTTCTTGAAAAATTCAAGCAATCATTGTGTTATTTTCTGATTCTATTTGATTTCCGTACTTTCAACCAGTGAGGTTCAATCGACATATCGTTCCTAAACTACTCGATGAAATTTACAACACTTGCTTTTACACCGCATTGTGCCATCCCTGCACCGTAATTTATATAAATTTATGCATTTTTTTACAAAATCTCAACTAAATTTGCGGTGTTATAAGCTACTTTTCTTTCAAGTCAGGAAGTTTTTTGCAATTTAAAACGCAATTGAAGGTCAATTTCTTTCCTGAAAAAGCTGTTTTCTTTTTTCTCATCGAAAAAAAAAAACTCTTCATACTTACAGGAATTATTTTCATATGGCAAATGATGTCTCTCCACACTAAATCACGCATAACACCTGAAAAGCCTGAATTACTAAATCATTCGCCTACAAAAAAAATCTCAATCTGCTCAAGTTGAAAATGAATTTTTAAGAAATTGTTATTTGAATATTTTAACAAACATACTTAAGTTGTCTGAGCGAATATAAAATAGAAACGTTTGCAAGAGATGACCACTTTAATTGGAAGATAAAAAAATGAAAAAAAAATTTTCACATTTTTTTCTTCATAAATCACTCCGAAAAAAAATGTACCAATCTCCACTTGACTGCTACCCCCTCTAAGGAGTAGTTGTGTTAAATGCAAGAATATTTAGACATCATTACAATGATAATATTCCTGTCATCCAGTGTACAAAAATATTCAAATTGTATATAATAACCCTAATTACACGTGTTCGCAAACTCAATCGCAACCAAACTACCTACAACTCAAAAACTTTTTACAAAATTATTTGACCGACAATTTTGTGTTACAAATACGGCTGTAACAAATCTGTTTAAAAAACTGCTAATTTTTATAAAATAAAAGACAAAATCACCAAAAAGTTTTCTGCATTGAATAAAAATATATTTTCGGATTAGACAAAGTTTGAGAAAATTTCGAATTCCAACACGCTTGAACAAATTTGTTCTGAAAACAATTTATCTGATAAGTTTTTGAAAGACTATCAGGGCCGGAAGTGTTGTATTTTTCAAAATGGCACTTTCAGCAACGTTTATTTTGACGACAACAGCCAAACAAACCAAACTCGATAATCAACATTGTTACCCATAAATATAACGTTTATGCCTTTTTGTTGTAGAATCAGAATGTAAATGTGCCACGGACTACCCACGCCACTCATTTCTGACATATTTCCTTTTCATGTCCTTTTTAAACGCACCTGGAATAAGAACTCTTCGCATCGCGCAAAGCAATATAATAACATGAAAATATTTTGAATTAAACGAATAAAAACTATTTATCTTTTGGTCAATTTTTGATCATATTTGGTTCAACTTCCAACAATCACAAATTCCATTTTTTATTTCATATATTTTCAAAAAATGAAGTGATTCTTTTTCTGAAAAAACTGGGCTTAGAAAATTCGAAAAAACCACCGATGGCCAGAGAAAAAGTAAAAATCTTTCCCCCGATATAATTTTTGAAGTCGATACGAAACACTGACTTCACGGTCTACCACGAAACCATATATAGTCAAAGGACTATCAAAAATATAATTTTTCTTGAAACGTCTTTAATCATCTACTAACGGTTAATCATCCATCAAATAATAAGATAATAAATATATTTATAATTAAACATTTTACTTACGTAACCATTTTTATTAAATTTGTTTAACGGGTACGGACATTTTTTGAATTATTAAATTAAATCTTATTTTGTCGGCCGTGTAAAATATTTACAAATTCAGAGGAAAAAGGAATCAAAATCAAAAATATTTATGTATAGATAGGAAATCGGAGTAATCCATCTAAAATGCATATTCATGCGTAACTAACAGTATTACAGAGGAGGCAATATTCGCGAATGGTGCAACCACTTCACCAATGTGTCTTGCCAAAAAAACCTACGCAATTCTGGGCGAAAAAAACTTCCTGCCGTCGATCCCTTATCACTTTTTGTTAGAAGCTATCCACTACTCTATTAACGTGTGGTTTCTAACGTTGGCTACGCCATTCTACCAAAAATATAAAGGATATAGCTATACTCATATAGGCCCCAGACAAAGGCGCAACATCTTCGAAAGTTCCAATATCGTCCGAAATTCGATATTGCCCCCGATAACTATCAATATTATATGTATAAACCCTCTGCAGACAAATCTATGGTTTCTTGATTCATTCAAATCATAATCTATAGGTGGCGCTCAAATTTCCGGCCAATTTTTACTGCAGTGAACACGGCAAAAAATTATCTTCATTTTGAGGTCAGGAAAACTTATTTTCCAAAACTCTTCATCATGTACTCAGAGCGCGATTAACGACCAAAAGTGTATATTTAAATCCCAATACACATTCCTGTCAAGCTGATTTAGTATAATAGTCTACCTCTGGAAAAAATCTTCTTTTCGGTTGAACACTTCTCAATTTTTATCCGCCTATAAAGTTTTCAATTTTTTTATCGGATCTAAACAGCGCTCTGAGCACACAATCGTGGTACACGATTCGATTGTGAACACGAATCAAAATATTATTTAAAAATTAATTTCTAGAAAAAAATTGCCGAATATTGATTTATCCGTTTTCGTTTTTCCAGTTCCCTGTCACCCAATTAATTGGCTTATTTCAAAAATTTCAATTTGATCGGCTGATGTATCCACGTTTTTACTTATTCAACTAATCCACGAATCATCGAGGCAAAAATTAACGTAAATTAAAATCGATATTGAAGGCATTTCAAATTCTACACAACGTCGGATATAGGTTAAGCATGGAGAAAAACGGCTGACAAATTGTAGGCAAATATGAGAAAAATTCACATTTGATAGATACTTAAATATGAGTGTTATCACCATTCTATCACATTCAACACAAGAATTTTGCCTTCTGCAGCCTTAAAACTTGGGAAACTTTTAATATACATGTGAGTTTCTCAGAAATTTTAAGAAATAATGAAATTTTGAAACGCCTACCATTTTCCAACATTTGCAGCAACTGAAGGAGTGCTTCACAAACAAATCAGGATGGAAACTTCCATCTATGGAAGGCAACGAATCTTTATTGTCTTATGAACATCATGAGCTGATTTATAATTCAATTAGCCTTTTACAAAAATCCATAAGTTAACAAAAAACGTATCCAAATTGTAATCACTGTAAAGTGGACCCACAAAACATCTTTTTTTGATGAAGAATTTCTCTTTTAAACTCGATTGCGAAAATTTTTGGTTGGATTTATAATCGATCTTTCCTGTCCAACATTCGGATCGCAAAAGTCAGATCAACTTAATTTGCTTTTTCATTCTAATGACACAAAAATTACTACAAAAACGACAGATAATTTGATGACCGAATGGAAAAAAAAATTCATTATTACGGTAAACAATAGAAAATCATAGACCAAAACCAAACTTTTCAATTTTTTATTAGCTCATTAAATAAAGAAATCCAATAACAGTGCCGAAAGGTCCAATCGAACTCTCTTTTTTTCCGAGTATTTTGTTGACAAATCCAGAATTTTTTCTAAATAAGGCGCTGGTAAGCTTCAAAGAAAACTTCGAACACATGGAAAAGTTTGCCAAAAAGCTAAAACTTTCAACCCAGCCCTGATCCTCACTTTCTGAGCTAAAACAAATTAAGACTGTTTCTTAATTATTTCAAAAAAACCCACGCATCTTTTTCAAAATTCTAAAAAACTTCAAAGTCCACGATTAACTTGGACTCACCGATCTAAATTTTCAAAAAATTGCCCCAAAGAAAAATTCAAAAGCAATTAGAGCAAATCGTTCAATAAACAATTGCCCAAAAACGTATTCTTTTTCCACGACCAAAAAAAAAATCTGAAAGGGACTTATTTTAAAAAATTTCCCACAAAAAAAAAAAAAAAAAATTTTTTTTTTTTTTTTTTCCCCCCAAAAAAAAAAAAAAAGTCCATTATCANTACAACAAGATTTCTATGCTAATCTCATTAAAAAATCAATGCCATACCGGGGGTTCGAAAAAGGATATCCCGATTCATAGTGGCGAGTGCTAACCATCGCGCCACTTAGTTCCACAACTATCTTCTCTCGTTTCAAACTTATATTGCAAAGATGGAAATGTTTTATAGAAATGATGGCTTCGTTGAATAATGTGAAAAGCAAAACTTTAGGTTGATGGTGTGCTCATTCGCTTTTATAGAGTGAGTATGTATGATACTGTGTACACTGGAAGACTGTTCATATATCCTCTGGGGGGCGAATAAATTTCATTATATTGAAAAATTATAAAATTCATTATGTATTAATTACATAAGTATCCATTATGTATTATTACATAAGTATTCATTATGTGCTATTAACTTGTGATAATGTTTTCTTGCCCAATTAAGTATACCGAATGTGTTTTAGCTTTAGTTTTTTTCACAGACACTCCTTAATCCAAAAAAATACGCTAGCTCGTTATTTGTGCCTTTCAGCATTAAATAACTAACGGCGAGGTTATTTGTCCTAAAATATTTTTTTTGAAAACATTACAAAAATAAAAAAAATTCTTTTAACCAACTAGTAAGTCGCTGGTTGAGACGAGTTCCTCGGCTTTTTCGATTAAATAAGTACTCTGGCGGTAAAATCTGAAAATATTGAGGTTTTCTGAAATTGTTGATAAAGTCCGATATATCCCTTTATCACTTTTTGGTTAGAATGCGTAGCCACAACGTTAAAATCACACGTTAAAAGGAGTAGTGGCTACGCATTCTAACCAAAAAGTGATAAAGGGATATCCCCTATTCACACTTTTGTGAATATCCCGGCCCTGATTAGGAAACGTAGTGTGTTTTTAAGTAGTAGGGCCGGGATATTCACAAAAGTTTGAATAAGGGATATATGCCGATGGTCTGATTAGCTGTCAATTAACAAAAAAATGTTTCTAGAATCCGGAAAGTAATTCTGAACCAAGCTAGCTTTTTATTACACAACTAAAATATGATCCTGTTCCGGGGAGCAATCTTTTATCTAAAATGTTTTCAGAATATACGACTGAATTTCTGGCTTTCGGAAAAATAGCTCCAGACCTTTCCAAAATTTATAGCAAATCTTCCGAATTTCTCATTCCATCTTTATGATTATACAAGTAACTAGTAGAATTTACTTAACTTCGACATAAACCCAGAAAATGTTGCGTTTTTGATTCAATTTAACGCTGGGAATGATGGCTCAGACGATTTTCAAGCAAAAGTTGTCTTTATATTTGAAAGACCGAATTACAATTTACCTGAAAAAAACTTTTGCGTAAATTGCCAATAATTTGCAACTTGAATTTTGATATTGACGATGTCAATTTTTCAGATTAACCTTCGGTTTCTGTATTTAGCCGGTTTAGATTATTTCTGACCATTATCTTAATCTTTGTCAATAAAGTTGTATTATGTTCGAAAAAAAAGTTTGCAAATAAATCCGCAGGAAGAGCCAAGATTTTTCATATATTTTATAAAAAAAATTGAATCAAATTATAACATTAGTTGTTTTATTGACTTTTTCTGGCCACCAGGGGACCTTGAAAAGTCTTTTAAATGCTCAGAATAGATTCCTTGGGGTTTATAATATACCGTATATCCCTTTATATTTTCCGGTTCGCATCCAGGTCATAAAACTTGGTTTTTAACTTTTATGTTTTCCTCTTAATTTTGGATCCGAGAAGATTATTACAAAATGCTTTAATAGTGTCAGTTATTTATAGTCACACAAATAATTAAATTTAATATATCGTTAAGTTTTTATATTGTGGCTATTTAATTGCAAAAAAAGATATATCTCTTATGATAAAAAGTTATGAGGGGAAATGTCCGAATCGACATTGCGAGAATAAATGTGAATTTTGACATTGTGTGTATAATTTCATGATGTTTTCCGAAAGATCGGGCGAATTTACATTTATTTGCAATGTCGATTTGGGCATTTTCACATAATTTTGAAGTGATTTTTTGACACAATTTCAATTAATTTGTGGCATCGGTAAAACACAATGTCAGGAATTTAACTAGTTTAATTGCAATTTTAGAATAAAATATGAAATTATGAATTAAGGGGGTGGGCGTCGTAATCTGGTACCTTTCAATCCCGCCTAATGTAGAATACCGGTTTTATGCGGGTTAAAGCAAAAAAATATTCGAATTTTGAAAATTCTAGATTTTGTTCTAGATTGTTTTGAAAAAAATAATTGCCCTCATGAGATTCCTTGGGTCAACTTTAGTCATAACCGATATTAATTTATCATAAATTAATTCTATAAAGGGCTCAAAAAATTACGACGCCCACCCCCTTAATTACTCAAAAATTCTGACATTAAAAATTAATTTCAACATAATTTTGAAAATAGAGAATATTTCGAATAATTTATGAAATCAAACATTAAATTGCTAATATTTTATTAAATTACCGATTTGAACACCGATAATGTACATTAAACCGCGACATTGTCAAATTAATTGAAATTTTGTAACAAATGTCGATTTGAAATTATGATTGCGAAAGTAAAATAATGCTTAATGAACTTTATTTATTTTTGTGTACTTAATGTTAATTAAGTCGCCCCAAAGGGCGAACTTAATTATCATTAAGTACACAAAAATAAATAAAGATCATTAAGCATTATTTGCTTTTGCGCATTATACAGTAACGGCCTGGAAGTGTACACAATAATCAAACGAACATTTATGAACGCTGAAAAGGTAAAGGAGGGAGTGCTAATCAAGCCAAAACGGCCAGTGCCCATGTCTGAAAAGCTTGGAAAAGGCATCATTTCAATTGAATAAAAATAGAAAATTTNAGGACTAACGTTTGAAAATCAGTAAAACCCGTCGGTTACCCCCTTAAGCTTTCTGTAAACAACATTCAAAGAAGAGCCACAATTGTGGCTCTGGTGTCTTGGCGGAACTTTTTTGTATATGCTCACAAGGGTTAAGCAAAAAAATAGATATTATCAGCAAGAGGAGGCTATTATATCGACAAAAAACCCAAGGAATTTTGCGATTTTAAGCTTAGTAATTTTGGTGGCATAATTTCTTGCATTATTTATTTTTACTCCATATCGCCGAAATTATTTGACAAATAATATTTTTAGTTTTGTATGGGCACAAAAAGCACTGCATGCTTTATGTACCTTAAAACTATCACCACAAAATTTTTAAAGTGAGTTTTGTTTTGAGTACAAAAAGCACATCATGCTTTCTGTACCACAAGAACAAAAAAATTATAAGAATTTACGAACTTTTTTAAAATTATTATAAAATTTTCCGTAAATCACCCGACCTGGAAAAAAAGCCGACCTTCCGACCCGCAGATATTTTTCTGTAAAAAACTAATTTTGTATGTATTTTAATAAAGTAATTTTATACTATAAATTTACCATTTTTTTATTATATTCTAAATTTTTCGAAAATTTATAGATATCACATGAATTCGAGTTCTCAGGGTTTCAAGTGACGAAATATCTCAATTTTTAATCTGTTCCTTAGCATCAGTTTTCTCCATCTTGAAAATTCAAAATCTATATTTTTTCGGAATGAGGAAAAAAGGTAGAAATGCCGATTTTTATTGCTAATTGCCCACCATGTGCTTGGGTCGATAGTGAAATGTATAAATGTAAGATTTTGAACATGAACAGGCAAGACCAAGAGTTCTAAAGCATAAAATCCCAGTGTTTTTGCTGGATCAGATTATTGAGATCGAATTCTTCAAAATGATAGAAAAATATTTTTTTCCATAGCACAATCAAAATATAAATTTGCTAAACATTTTGTAAATGTACCAAAATCTGTATTTTTCATGCTTTCATTGCATTTTCAAAATAATTGGGTGGCGCAAAAAAAAAAATTTTTATCAATTCGAAGAATTTAATCTCAATAATCTGATCCAGCAAAAACATCAGAATTTTATGCTCTAGAACTCTTGTTCTTGCCTGTTCATGTTCAAAATCTCAAATTTATACATTTCACTTTTTATAAATTTCACTTTTTATACATTTCACTATCGACCCATTCTGCTTATATCACCAAAGTTGGTTATTTTCCTCTTTTTTTGTTTTCAATTGATTTTTAGTCTCATATAAAGGGGTGAAACATAAGGGAGTGGTGATACATGAGGGGGTAGTGATACATAAGGGGGTGGTGATACATAAGGGGCTGGTGATACATAAGGGGGCTGTATACATAAATAAATATTTATAAGTTAATTAATTTTGTGAAAATTCTCATAATAAAAATTGTACGGCGTTAAAAAGTGCCTCATCAAGGCAATTTGAAAAATTAGGAAAAGAATATTTTGAAAAAAGAACAGCTGCAAAATCATGTTTAAAATTTTTATTTTGAAACGTGATTTTGACAGTTGTTCTCAATTTTTTTCAAATTTTTTTGCAGTTAAGGGGGTTGTATAGGCTGAAAAGGCTTTTTCGAAGGCTCATAAAGTTTTTTAGTCCTTTATAACCTATCTTATAAAATCTCAGTAAATAGTAGTTCGTAATCCTCTGGAAGACATTATCTACTTCTGACATTTTTTGTCTGCATGTTCGAGCAACGGTTAATTGTAGTCAGACCGCGGAGCAATTTTTGTTTTTTGAAAGTCCTATTTTCTTTTTGCTTATTTTCAAATACGACGTCATTTTCGGAATGTGACACAAGCCCAAGGGGTAGTGAGCAAGATGTTGTAAGGATTTGATGTGGCTGTAAATCGACAAAAAAGTGCGCGAAATCGAAAATTTGGAATTGTAAAGTGATATAGACAATTTAAATGCCACAAAAATCTTCTTGTGGTACATTTTGCTGGAAACGATATTAGCAACTATGGTCTGATTTGAACGAAGGTACTAGAGATTCAAAAATTAATTTTGTATGATAAAGTTTAATTTTTTTCTAGATTCGCGATGTTGATCATAATCAGACCATAGTTGCTTAATATCGTTACCAGCCAACCGTTACCACAGGATCTTTTGGTGGCTTTGAATGTGTCTAATTCTCCCTTACTCATATTCAAAATTTTCGATTTCGCGGACTTTTTTGTTCGATTTAGCAGATCACTTCGGAAATTTCTCTACAACACGTTTCTTGCTCACTACCCTTGGGCTTGGTTACATTCCGAAAATGACGTTTGTTTGAAAAAGGCAAGAAAGAATAGGACTTTCAAAAAACAATTTGCTCGCGGTTAACTCAATTTACCGGTTGGTCAACATGCTATGTTACAATGTCAGAGTAAGATGTGTTCTTTCCAGCAGATTACGAACCTACATATTCCTAGATTTTTTTGAAGATTGTTTGAAGGAATAAAGGTATGAGCCGTTCGAAAATAAGGCCTTCCAGCCTATACAACCCCCTTAAACCTTAAGTTTAAACCTTTTGATTAGGCGCTTCTTTTGATTGTTAAACCAGTCTTATGCAAATAAAATTTCCTGAAAAAAATCAAAAAAAAATAAAGTTTTCAAAAAAAATGTTCAAAAAAAATAAGCTTTAAAAAGCGTCTGAGAGATTCGTCAAGGAGATTCGAAAAATGTAAAAAAAAATCGTCATTTTTCAAAATCGTCATTTTGAAACTAGTTTATGACAGCTGTCCCCAACTTTTAAAAAAAAATTTCGCATTTTTTCTTGAAGCTTTTGATCATGCGCGTCTTTTAAGGGTAGTCTCGACAAACGGCATGAACTTTGAATTCGCATTTCCCACCCTAGTCTAAAGTAAGGTAGGACCGGTAAAAATCGACCAGCTCAAATTTTATTTATTTTCGGAGCACTTTAAGTTTATGTGCTGAAATTGACCCAGAAAATTTTTTCGAAAAAAAATGTGCTGTTTTCCAAAAATCAGCATTTTTCGAAATTTTTGAAATTTTTTTTTGCCTATCATTAAACTTGAAATGTATTTCGAAAACTCCAAACTGAATGATGGATAATTTCAAAAACGGTTTTGCGTTTTTGAACACTTTCCTGATAAAATTTTGAATTTTTTTTTTGCCTAGATCATTTTTATTCATGATTTCATAGAACATCTTCAAATAATCGGCTACCGTAGGCAAAAAAATGTTTTGTCGGGCCGACCTCAGTCGAAAGTAATTTTTAAAATTATTATGTCCGATCAAAATAAAACAATTCAAACTTTGGTGAAAAAATATTTCTCGGGCGGATTCTTCCCCCCCCCCTTTTTAATTTGAATAGCAAATAAATAATTTAACTTGACCAGTCTTTCAAAATGGATGGCTCTTTGGCGATTATGCATTTTTTGGCATAATAAACTGGCACATCGTCATCAAAATTGCAATAAACAAGATTCTCATGAGACCTTTCTAAACGTCAGTCTGGAGATATGCTGGTATGGTTGACTCGATTTAGACAAGTTGTACGCCTCCCATATTATACAGGTGTAACAGCTAAACAAGCTTTTTAAAAATACCTGTCCTTAGAGCGAATTCAAGCGGTCATTGTTGATATCCAAAGATACCAAAAATTCCAAAATCGAAGCCATCATTTTTTTTCGACGTTATTGAATTTGGAATCAACCATTCCTATTCACAGATTTTCCCTATTTTTTGATATGAAAAGGGGGCAAAAACCATCGTTTTTGTAGCCTGCAGTAGGCTGCCTGCTATTATTTCTTCCAAAAAGTAAACAAACTTTTTAAGCTTGGAAATATATTTCTCACTGAGGAAATGGATATTAAAATCGGTGATTTTGGTCTGGCTACCAGGATCTCTTCCCTGAACGAAAAGCGAAAAACACTCTGTGGTACACCAAATTATATTGCCCCAGAAATTCTGAACAAGGCTGGGCATTCTTACGAGGCAGATATTTGGAGCATGGGTTGTATTATGTACACTCTCTTAGTCGGAAATCCGCCATTCGAAACAAGTACCTTAAAAGAAACCTACTCTCGAATAAAACGAAATGAATTTATAATCCCTCAAGATCGTGTGGGTGAGGCTGCGGCGAACCTTATAATCAAAGCTCTTCAAGGAAAACCTCAAAGTCGTCCGAATATTCGTCAAGTACTTGAACATGATTTTTTTCAACGGGGATATATGCCTCCGAGACTACCAAGTTCGGCATTGTCTACTACCCCATTGTTAACAGAAGAACAAATGACTTTTACGGCAACCACTGATGTTTGGGAGAAAGATTTGGGCCCGGCTGATGAACCAGATAGTGATTATTTTTGCCCAAGGCCAGTTATCCGAAAGTCACTAACTCCGGTGAGATATTATGAACATATAAATTTAGACACTCGAATCGATTATAAAGTTTATAATAAACTTATTGTTGTGATAAAGCCTTAGCCAAAAAAATGAGTCGATTCAATTGTTTATTTTAAGGGGGTGGTGTTAGTGATTTTTGGGATTTCAGAGTCTTCGTACGGTTAGACAAATGCTGACTGGACATTTTTTAAACATACATTAGGAAGATCTAGCTTTGATCTCGTGATTGCATTTGACAGTTTAGTCCCATAAAACCATCTGGGTAACCGCGGTTAAACACGAGTCTCTCAGCTTTTGTAAAATAAATAAAGATACTAGACCTTATATCGGAAAGTTTTGAGATTTGGTGAGAATTCGTAAAATTGTCTGAATTTTAGTGCTAAGGAGCTGTTTTTCCCTCAGGAGTCAGCAATCTGGTTGAATGTTCCGAAAAAGATGTTTTTCGATGTTTTAATACTAGGCTTTTTCTGTGGAAATGACAGAATCGTCATTTTCGGAATGTGACAAGTCCAAGGGGTGATAAACATTGTCAGGGAAGTACTTTTTCGAATTTCGGCCTGATTGGCTGTAAATCGACAAAAAAGTGCGCGAAATCGAAAATTTTGAACATAAAAGTGATAGTTAGAAAATATAAATGCCACCTAAAGATTCCTTAGGTACGGTTTGCTGGAAACGATATTATCTACTATAGTCTGATTTCGAACAGAAAAGGTGCTAAAAATCAACCAAAGAATCTTTTGGTGGCATTTATATTTTTTAACTATCACTTTTATGGTTTTTTTTGTAAAACTAATATATATCGCTGAGCTTTCGATTTATTACAATCCTTTTCGAAACAAAGTTTTTTAACAGTTAAATATTTTTCGCAAGATTTGCATCTGAGTAATTTGGCAATAGTGGGGCTCGAAATTGGCTAATTAAAATCCCACTATTCTACTTTTTCAGTGGGGTTTTAATCAGCCAATTTTGAGCCCCACTATTGCCAAACTTTGTTTTGAAAATAATTGTAATAAATCGAAAGCTCAACAATATATTAGTTTTACTAAAAAAAACCATAAAGTATATCTCAAAACACAATGAACTATCACTTTTATGTTCAAAATTTTCTATTTCGCGCACTTTTTTGTCGATTTACAGCCAATCAGGCCGAAATTCGAAAAAAATACTTCCCTGACAATGTTCATCACCCCTTGCAAGGCCTTGGACTTGTCACATTCCGAAAATGACGATTCTGTCATTTCCACAGAAAAAGCCTAGTATTAAAACATCAAAAAAACACCCTTTTTCGGAACATTCAACCAGATTGCTGACCCCTGAGGAAAAAAACGAAAAAAACAGCTCCTCAGCACTAAAATTCAGACAATTTTCCGGATTCTCACCAAATCTCAAAACTTTTCCGGGGCCCCCTGTATACTAGTAAATGTCATGAGGGCTCATTTGGAATAAATAATATGAAAACTAATTTTAATTGATAAGCTTTGTTTTTGCTTCTAAAACGTCTATTGTATAACATACACTTTTATCAAATTGGCGATTTTTGCGACTTCGCTGCGATGACCCACTTCTTTCAGAGTTGAAAGTACAGCAACGTTGAAGTTCTTGCAAATTTGTAAAAATTTTCACAGAAATTGCGTGACTTCAGGGTATGGTGGTTCCTACATTTTCTGCAGTTATTATGTCATAAAAATGAACCAAATAGATCGTTTATTTTTAAAAGCACAAAACAAATCAAATCACAAAAAAAAAATTCGAAATTTTTGAGTTTTTTCGATTTTTTCTGAGTATAAAACGCTTCTCAGAAGTTTTGTATACTAATTATACAGGTTATGTTAAAATTAAGGTTTATTTCGAAATAAAACCTCAGAGGAGATAGATTTTCCGTTTTGGCTTAGGTCTCCCTGTGTCGCTTATGTGTCTGGGAGTGTATGCATGCAAAAACGTTTTGACACATGTTTTACGTAAGATGAAGGCTAGTTCTACAAACTGGCTAATCTGAATAATATCCTTGAAGCCCTGTTTGGCTAATGGTTCATCGGGAATATGTCAAATTAGGAACCACGATACCCTTAAGGTGGGGGTGGCAGTGAATTTTGACATTTTGGAGGCTTGGTACGGCCAAACTGATGAAGATGAGGAATTTATGAGGATAGTAAATAAAAGATTTATCCTTAATCTCGCGATTCCATTTGCCACTTTGGTACCACTTACACCAACCACTTGGTTAACCGCGGTTAAACACGAGTCCCCTGCCTTTTTAAAATTAAACAAGAATCCTAGGATTTATTGTGGCTTGGTTTTATTTTTTTCGATTTTTATCTCAGAGCGCTAGAATTGGGTCAAATGTGTCGAAAAAGGGTGCTTTTTCGACGTTTTGATATAAGGCTTTTTTTTATGGAAATGCCAGAAAAGTCAATTTTGGAATATAGGAAGCTCAAGGTGTCTCACATATCACCTTGGTTGTAGTTTTTCTAATTTTGGTCTGATTGGCTGTAAATCGACAAACAAATGCGCTGAAAAAGCCTCTGAAAGCCCTCGTACGGCCAGAGAGATACAGACTGGAAATTTCTAAAACATACAATGGAAAGATCTATCCTTGATCTCGCGATTCCATTTGGCATTTTAATGCCACTCACACCAACCACTTGGTGAACCGCGGTTAAACACGAGTCCCTCAGTTTTTTTCAATGAAACAAGGATCCTAGGTTTTTTATCGGAAAAAATTAAGATTTTTTGAAAATTCCGGAAAGTGTCTGAATTTTGGTGCCTTGGTTCTATTTTCTCGATTTTTGTCTCAGGGGCTCGCAATTAGGTCGAATGTCCCAAAAAGGGTGTTTTTTAACGTTTTGATGAAACGCTTTTTCTGTAGAAAAGCCATAAATGTCATTTTTGGAATATAAGAAGCTCAATGTGTCTTACATATCACCTTGGTTGTAGTTTTTCGAATTTCGGCCTGATTGGCTGTAAATCGACAAAAAAGTGCGCGAAAATGNCAACTTTGAAAATAAAAGTGATAATTAGAAAATATAAATGCCACCAAAAGATTCCTTGGGTATGATTTGCTGGAAACGATATAAGCAACTATGGTCTGATTTTGAACACAGCGGATTCTAAAAAAATTTAAAGTTTTTCATCAAAATTTTGTTCTGATCTCTACCACCATATGTGTTCAAAATCAGACAATAGTTGCTAATATCGTTTCCAGCAAATCATACCCAAGGAATCTTTTGATTGCATTTATATTATCTAATTCTCACTATTACGTTCAAAATTTTCATTTTCGCGCACTTTTTTGTCGATTTACAGTCAATCAGGCCGAAATTTTAAAACTACAACCAAGGTGATATGTAAGACACATTGAGATTCTTATATTCCAAAAATGACATTTATTGCTTTTTAAAGAAAAATCGTTTCATCAAAACGTAAAAAAAAACACCCTTTTTTGGGACATTCGACCCGATTACGGGCCTATGAGACAAAAATCGAAAAAAATAGAACCAAGGCACTAAAATTCAGACACTTTCCGGGATTTTTACAAAATCTTAATTTTTTCCGATAAAAACCCTGGGATCCTTGTTTCATTGAAAAAAGCTTCGGGACTCGTGTGTAACCGCGGTTAACCAAGTGGTTAGTGTGAGTGGTACTAAAGTGTCAAATTGAATCTCGAGATCAAGGATAGATCTTTCCATTGTATGTTTCAGAAACTTCCAGTCTTTATCCGTCTAGCCGTACGAAGCCTTTGAAATGTCAAAATTCACTGCCACCACCCCCTTAAGGGTATGGTGGTTCCTTATTTGACATATTCCCGACAAAAAGCTATCTCCTAGGTTTTATTTTGAAATAAACCTAAATTTTCACATAACCTGTGAAATTAATGACAAAACTTCTGAGCAGGCTTGTAAAGGGATGCATCCCTAGCTGATTTATCCATCCCTATCCCCATCCCCATTTATCCTCAAATTTGTAGATGGGATGCATCCCATCCCTTTTTATCCCCATCTATCCCCAAAAAGGGATGTATCCCCATTTATTCCCAAATTATCCCCAGTTTTTCCAAATAATAAGTTTTATAAGCGTAAGTAATATATAGGCGAATATATAGGCGATTTGGCAATTTTCAGCTATTTTAAAAATCCAAAAAAGACATAACTTGATAAAAATGATATATCTTATATGACGGAAGACCGGCAGATAATAGTTCCAAAAGCGTAAATTATCAATTATCTCATTACAAAATGAAGGTATTTAGCATTCATGAAAAAGGTCAACATTCAAAACTCAGGAAATTTTAAAGAGATCCATTTTGACGTATTTCAATAAATAAAATTTCATGAATAAATTTCAAAATTTTGCCGGTTTTATGTTTTTCATTTAAATTTGTTGAAAATGAGCCCCAAATCGGCCGAAGACCGATAAAAGGGGATTTTATGTCTTTCATTTAAATTTGTTAAAAAATGAGCTCAAAATCGGCCGAAGGCCGATGAAAGGTGATTTTATGTTTTTCATTTAAATGTGTAAAAAATGAGCCCCAAATCGGCCGAAGGCCGATAAAAGGGGTTTTATGTTTTTTATTTAATTTTTATTAAAAATGAGCTCCAAATCGGCCGATTTGGGGCTCTTTTTCAAAAAATTTATATTAAAAACATAAAATCTTTTTCTATCGGCCTTCGGCCGATTTCGGGCTTATTTTTCTACAAATTTAAATAAAAAATATAAAATCTCCTTTTATCGGCGTCTGGCCGATTTTGGACTCATTTTTAAACAAAATTAAATTGAAAACATAAAACCCCCTTTCATCGGCCTTCGGCCGATTTGGGCTCATTTTTTAACAAATTTAAATACAAAATATAAATCCAATTTTATCGGCCTTCGGCCGATTTTGGGCTCATTTTTGACAAAATTAAATTAAAAACATAAAACCCCCTTTTATCGGCCTTCGGCCGATTTTGGGCTCATTTTTGACAAAATTAAATTGAAAACATAAAACCCCCTTTTATCGGCCTTCGGCCGATTTTGGGATTATTTTTTAACAAATTTAAAACATAAAATCCCCTTCTATCGGCCTTCGGCCGATTTGAGGCTATTTTTTTTAAATTCCAATAATGAATATAAATATTCAACTTCAAAAGTTTTCAAATTTCCCGTTTTAGATGTTACTTCTGCTGGTTATTTTTGTAAATTAAAAGTGAGATTTTTTAATTCCTTTGGGTCTAGTTATGTTGGGTTATCACCATAGAAAAATATTTGAGAAGTCCGGGAGTCGAACCCAGGTAACGGGACAATCGTCGAGTCGCGCTAACCACTACGCCAACTGCTCATATAACTGACTAGAATATGTTGATTATGGCGCGAAACCTTTCGCCCCAACAGTTACCCTAAATACCAGTTTTTGAGTGATTTTGTTTATTTTTTAAATATTCTCAAATTTCAGCTTTCTTATGAAGCTTAGAACAGCCTATGATCATTTTTGGAAATTTTAAGTAAAATTTTTGAATTCCCAGGGGTCTCGTTACCCTCAATACGAGTTTTTGAGAAATTTTCTTAATTTTTTAAATATTCTCAAATTTCGAATTTCAGCTTTCTTATAAAGCCTAGAACAGCGTATGATCATTTTTGGAATTTTAAAGTAAAATTTTTGAATTCCTTGGGGTCTAGTTACCCTCAAAACGAGTTTTTAAGTAATTTTGTTTATTTTTTAAATATTCTCAAATTTCGAATTTCAGCTCTCTTATGAAGCCTAGAACAGCCTATGGTCATTTTTGGAAATTTTAAGTGAGATTTTTGAATTCCCTGGGGTCTGATTACCCTAGGCCAAAATTGTCGATGCTTAGCTCCCACGCAAAATTTGCCGAAATCCACGGTGGGTACGCTACCCGTAACCCCTTTAAATTATTCGAAAATTTATTTAAATTCAGAGATAAATTGGAGATGCATCCCTTGGGGATAAAAAGGGATGGCTTTAGGGATAAGTAGGGATTGCCCATCCCTAGAGAATCCATCCCTATACATCCCCACCCATCCCCAAGGGATGCATCCCCATCTATCCCATCCCTTTTACAAGCCTACTTCTGAGGAGCGTTTTTGTCAATAAGGGCTATACTTTTTCTAGAATATGCGAAAAACCACTCTTTTATGGACATTATTCATCGAAAAATCTATCTACTCCTTGGTTAAACTTCAAAATTCGCTCAAATTTTAGCAAATGCTATATAAACTTCTGAGGAGCCGTTTTTCAAATTTCGAGCTCAGGAGATAGATTTTTCGATTAAGGGGGTACTCAACGGTTTTTTAATTCAGGTTTGGGACATAATAACTGCACCAAATAGCCTCAGGAAGGCCACAAAACTCATTTCTGCTCTTATAAAAAAAAATTTCGAGATTTTTCTCAAATTTTCGAGTTTTTTCAGATTTTTCCTAAGTATTTTTGTGGGAAAAAATACATAAACGTCAATTTTAATGAAAAATTCTAAAAATAAGTAAAAGTGAGTGGCAACTTTTTACTTCAGTTTTGCAGTAGCTTCAATTTGAGGGTACTTTTGGTACAATCGGATGAAATCTCAAAAACCGTTGAGTACCCCCTTAATAACTTTTGACAATTTTAATTTTAAGGCTGATCGTATTCCTATGGATCCAACGAGAACTCGTATAGAGGAAGGAAAACGGGACTTGAAAATACTAGAAAAAATGATCGATGAATTATTAGTTCAAGCTGAAAAATATGTGGGATATGAATCAAAAACTTTGCCTGAAGAAGCTGAGCATCCAGCATCTGCACCAATTTATTGGGTGTCGAAATGGGTCGACTATTCTGATAAATATGGTATCGGTGAGTTGTAGAAATTGTATATTTTATGGTTAAGGATTTTGTATTCAAATTTCGTTTTTAGGGAACCGTCTTTAGTTGATTGACCTTGAGGTTTGACCATTTTTTGCTCACAGTATATAATTCACTCATAGTTGCTAATACGTTCATTAGAAAGTCGACCCCGACAATTCTTTTGGTAGTACTCTCAAGTTCATACGTATTTGAGGGCGATCACATGGTCGCCGACCCAAATCCAGAAAAAACTCCTTAAAAAACGCTTAATTTTCACTTGCCGAAAAATTAGCGCTCTAGCCGTTCATACGGAGGTGCTAGAACTGGCTCCAGCGCCTCCTGTAAAAGCTCGAAAATTTGAACGAAAATCGATTTTTTTAAAATTTTTCAAAAACAAAAAAAATCCTGCGTCTTAAAATGACGAGAAAAAAATTCTCTACAAGATAGGTAAAAACATCCATACCCGTTTTGTCTTTTAATTAATTTCTTCAGGGTATCAACTATGCGATAATTCTGTCGGTGTTTTCTACAATGATTCAACACGTATATTACTGCATTCAAATGGTGAACAAATACAGTATATTGATTCCAAATTTAAAGAAACTGCGAGTCCAAAAGCTAACCATCCAGATTATTTACGAAAAAAAATATCTTTGGTCGATTACTTCCGCAAATACATGAATGACAACTTACTCCAGGTTAATTCAAGGAGTTAAATGACATCGAATAAAGAGTTTTAAACAAAAACATATTTTTGGAATGCTCTTTAGCGCCGAAATCGCGAAATTTAGCTATATTTATAGGCTGGCGGGTCACCAACCAAAGAAGCCGATAAATTGTCCCGGCTTCCGTTTTTGCGAACTTGCTTCCGCACAAAAGTAGCAATTTGTTTGTGGTTATCAGATGGTACACTACAGATTAACTGGTTTGAATCTCACCAAAAAATAGTATTTTGTCCAAAAATGGAAGCTATCACACATCTTGGTCGAGAATGGGGAAATACTACATACAGGGTCTCGAAATTATCGAAACACCGTCTAACAACGTGAGTATTTTGAGGAATATATCCTTTTCCCAACCAAAGTGAATCTTGAAAATGATGGTGATCTCTAAAGCGCGTGTTCGAATCCCACGCCGCCTTATTTTCCGGGGGTGATCGGCTGATATTACGCATCAATCAACTTTGGCGCTCCCAATATCAAGCAACCTTGCCTATTATTATAATCATAACAATCACTAAGACAACACTAGTGGGATTCGAACACGCGCTATATCTAAGGTCAGTACCGGGAGATTTATCTGCAAAACTAAAACTCTCGGCACTAATTCTTTGAGTTTATATGGTTAAACTTTCTCAAAAAAAATCATTCCGACTATGAAATTATTTTTTGGAGCCACCTGGTGGTCACAATGTGAGTATTAAAAACAACCTTTTGGGCTTTGTAAGGCGCTTTAAAGGTTGAATTATTGAAAAAAAATTTCGGTCATTTTGATGAAATAATGCGTAGGCGGAACGACTGAAAACTCAAATTGATTTTAGCTAACATTCTTTGCCCCCAAATTTTTTTGTCTTTATCGACGTAAAATTTTATTTGCTATCCGATAAGCATAATTTAAGGATTGAGCAGGCATGAGCACCTACTTCAATCGTCAATTTAAAGCATAAAATGCCATTTCACCAAATAAAAAAATTTCGAAAATTGTTTTCTCTATTTTTAAAAAAATGCCCTTAAATTTTTGCACAAGTCACCGATCACAAATCGTTAATAAACTAATTGGGTTAACTAATTGGTTAAACGCCGATTTTACGCCTGATACTGACCCTAGCTATATGATATATCGATATATAGCTATATGATATATCGATATATAGCCTATATGATATAGGCTATATCCCTTTATCACACTTTGCTTAGAAAATGACGTTGAAAGATTTTTCTAGGCTTATTTATACTAGAAAAATCTTCCAACGTCATTTCCTAACTAAAGTGTGATAAAGGGATATCGAAGATCCTGCCTAGTCGTCGATTTATGTGAAAATAATAGATAGTAATTTCACATAAATCGACGACTAGGCAGGATCTTCGATATAGATCACCATCATTTTCAAGATTTACTTTGGTTGGGAAAAGATATACTAAGATATACTACACTAGATATACTACATAATATTTAACATATTATATTACCTATGAAACTTAATTTTATTTTAGGGATATGATCGAGAAGTTGAAATATTCTAAAAAGATGATCAAATCAACTGGAAAGCAATTTCTTGTATCCTTTCGTGCTAAAGCATAAAGAAAGTATTGATTTTACACACCAAATTCACAGACATCGTTTTTATATTGATTATTTTTCTGCCTTTCAACACTTCCGAGCACGTGCTAAATATATTTCTAATGATAAAAAACGAATAAGATTTCTTTTTCTAAGGAGGTTTTGGGTGTAAATTAATTGTAATCTTGGAAATTCTATTATAAATTCTATATATCAAGTGATTAATAAATATGTTTCTGTCGGTCAACGCAAAAAACAATTTGAATTTGGCACCGCTTGAGTTGCAAGTGGTGTCGAAACCAAAAATGATTCGTTGTACTAAATCTGATAATGCCGTTTTCATAGCTCTATTAGGCTTTATCTTCTAAGTTGGAACGTATATATATTTCGTAAGGTATCTAAATAGCCTAGTCTCATTTTTTGCGACTCACTTTCGGTCTGGAAGGTACTTGAAACTTTAAGTTATAAAAAACATGGATTCGAGGGGGTACCCGTCAGCATTGTTGGCAATCATTTTTAGAATTGCCCAAAATTGTTTTTATACGCAACTATAGTAATTCAAATAATATCAAATTGTGGACATTTCGAAGCTTTATCTTTCCAAGAAAGTACTTTTTCGTAGTTTAAAAATAAGTGGGCGGAATAAAAAAATGTGTCAATGACAATTTTATGAGAACCTGTAATGATGGATGGATTATATTTATATTATTGAAAATTTCAATTTGAAATGTCCTTGAAAAAATTTTGAGCGCCTCTAGAAAAACCAAAAGACGGTATAAAAAACCCGTCAAGATTAAAATGATCTCTGAAATGTAACTTAAAAAATAAAAATAGCAAAAATAAATTTATAATAAATTCGAGAAGAAGATGATTATTTGCCGACACTTGGAATATAATGGTTTTTTGAAGATTTATACAGTTTGAATTTTTTTTTGTAATTTTTTAAGATAAACCACACAAATTTTTGAATGTTTTCGCATGTACAATGACGGAGAAAATATATTTTTAAATTTCGAATTTTCCGGTTTTGTAACCGGCTTACCGGGTGGTTGAGAGTAATTAACAAAACAGCGAACATCGAATTAACATTCGAGGTTTTGACGCTTCTAATTATTCTTTTTTCAAGCTTTTATGACATACGGTTTTACTGTAACACACCAGATTTTGGAGGTTTTCAAAAAACTGGGCGCAGAGGATTATTACAGATCAACATACACTTTTTACTGTTTCTTCATACTGTTTTTTTTTGATTGAATTTGGAGCAAAATTTCTCGAGTTTGAAGCTGTTTTGTCAGTACGGAATCGAGATTTTGTTCTAATTTATTCATATCTACCCTTTCGGTCCAGCTGGAGAAGTGGATAATTTTCCCAAGCAATTCCAATATTTTACACCCACAACCCTCTTAATGGATGTAAAGCCTGCATATTTGTTACAATAACTAAAGTAAGACAAATTATATTTGCATTTTCAATGAAAAATTTCATTTGTAAATGCAAACGCTAAAAATACTGAAGATGTACATTTATTATTGCACTTGTATATCACCAGAATAAGAATTGTCGAACAACAGTATTAGATAGGAAGATAAATAAAAAAAAGATTTTGCTATCCGTATTACCACGCTCTCAGTCAATCAAAAATTTTCCAAGCGATTAAATTTTAGAAAATAATCTAATTTCCACTTGCGATTTTAGTAGGTATAAATGAATTATGCGCAGCAGGAACTCTACATGATTAGAAAATATAAGTCGTCATCTGGTTGAAACAGATGATTTAAAAATGAAATGCATTTTTTCTATTGAAATTATAGTCCAATTTTTTTTCGTTTTTTTTATCCCAATTAACAAGTTTGAAATTTGCCCGCTGGTAATGCCAAAATATTAAAGTTTTATCGATTATATAAATCTAAGATTGACCTAAAATTTGCGACAAGCGCTAATATGCCTCATTCACAACATGCGATTTAATAGCACACCCAGTTAATTTTACGTCACACTTCAATAAATTTTAAAAATTAAATTGAGATTTTGAAGGGTGATCATTGAAATAAATTCACCGTTCAAAAATGGAAAGTCGAAATAAATACTGAAAGCAAAGCCTAGATTAAAATACAGAAAATATTAAGTGCTAGCAAATAAAGTGCGAGTAAATCTACTAGATTTAGTCGGTATCTACGGTAATATCGGCATTGTGAATATTAGGATTGTTCATAGGATCCAAGAATGGGTCATGGTCGGCTCGTTTCCTACCAACCTGAAATAATCTATTATATTTTCTTAAAATTGAAATATTTATAAAATAGGGTCTGGTTTTTTAGACACCACACATCGGTGAGATCGTTCGGAACTCGTACATACGATCTTTCTGAAATTGTGGCCAGTATATAACTTTTCAAGCTACGTGTCACTGCAGAGGGGACTTTCTATGTTTTTAGGTGTAATAGCGGTAAATTTTGGTAAATGTCCGATATGTTCCAGTTCCGAACTGTGATTTCGACTGGGAGAACTAGACAAGATAGCGACAAATGGTTTTTCCAGGTGAAACCTTGGAAAAAAAGATACGATAGAAAAATGTTTTGGCTTCGTGTTCAGTCATCGAAATTGCTCAAAATTACCGAAAAAAAACGATTTCTTGCGATTTACCGGTGAAATTGTCACTATCTACTCTGGTTTTCTCAGGACAGATACGGTATCTGAAATAGCCC